>CAWYPQ010000139.1:0-67308 GCA_963965965.1 Trididemnum nubilum
AAAATCATTTTCGTGCCATCTTGAATAATGACACAATTTCAAAAACATTCATTCGGACCCATTTTTAGAGCTAAATATCAAAAAAGGCCCAGTTCCAATTTTTTCAAGTAAGGTATCAAATGAAAGCTCTTGACCTCCTCTTTCTATTGATAAAATAAAAAGTAGGTGTATTTGTGTTTATCAAGTTCAAAACATAAAAATAATTTATCACAACCAAAAACCTGTATATTTCAGAAATTTTTAGCGTTTGTTTTAGCTAGTTCAAGAACATTTAGTTGTTAAGTGTAGTTGTGCTACTTTTTGAATTTATTGCTTCCCTTCTTAGCAGTTACGGAAGCCAATAAATAATTGTGTGTGACTATTTTAATGAAAAACTTTCAGTAAACGAGACTAAAACAAAAATGAAATTAAACAATTGTGCGTAGCTATTTTATTGAAAGAAATTTAACTAAACGAGACTGAAGTTTATATTTGACATGCATTTTTTATTTGTCTTTTTAGCAATTAAGATCAGGGTTTGAGATATATTTGAGGTTATAGTTTTAAAGCCAAGATTTGAGTTTGAGCCAGAATTAATCGAAACCGCAATAGAATTTTTTTTGTGAAATTGAGCCTTCCTTGGTGATTTAAAATCACGAAGAAATAGTATTTTACTTGCTTAAAAAAATTGTACTTTCAGTAACATTGAGTTTTTGCATGCAGTTAGTCAAGAACAATTTCTTTACACAGAAAACATAACATAACTAGTTTTCAAATAAAATTTAAATCAATAAATGAAAGTAAACAAACTTGGCATTCAGTCAAATACATAATACAGAATAGATACAATTTACAGAAAAACTAAATGAATGTAATAGTGCTTTTTTTTAACACCGTCACGTAATTATGTTCAATACTGAACTAACAATTGTTATAACATACCCTCTTTTTTATAGGCATAGCCAGAGGGGGGCCTATGGAGCCCGGCCCCCCTCAATCGAAATGCCACCAACGACGAAAATTTCACAAAAAAGCCTTGTTTCTTCATTTTAGTTTCTCTCAGCATTTTTGCGTACAACAGTAATTAACAATAAATAACATGGACAACCAGGGGGCCCGGCGCACCCCCTTAATTCAATTTTTTCCAACCAATTTAAACATATAATTAAGGTGAAATCGAGGGTTTTTGTTCAAAAGTTGTTACCTCACGCTCTCATCTAAACTTTTTATGAACGTAATACAATAACCAGCGCCATATTTGCCGTATGGCACAGTGCCAGAGCCCCGCATTCAGATAGTAGGACTTTTTTTGGTTTTCATTTATATTTGGCGGGAAGATGTAGCAAAAATCCCCCAAGTGCCAGGGGCCCTGCGCAATGTAAATCCAGCCCGATAATAACATGTTCAGTAAGCATAACCAATCATCTATTGTACCATTTTTAATACCGACAAAAAACATCTTAATTGACTTATTATTACAATCATACAACAAGCAAGTTGCAGGATTTAAATAGCCAAAATTAAGCATGCGAGGAGGCGTCTTCTCTAGCTCAAGTGGTAGAGCAGTGGACCGGTAATCCAAAGGCTGCAGGTTCGATTCCTGTGGGAAGACAATTTTTCGCATTGCTTGTTTTAAGTAGTCGCCATTCTGGTGGCTCTTCCCTAGGCTTCCGAGCTGGTAGTCTTTAGGCCAGAAGCACGCAAAACGATTAAAAAAATCACCCTCACCTTGCCAGTTTTTATGCACCAAACACTTGAAAAAAAAGTTAGGGAAAATGCTTATTGGACAAATTATTGAATTTCAATTAGGAGCGCCTGGGCCCCCTGGCTGTACATGTACTCTATAACTGGTTAACTTCACGACAAAACAGAAATCTCTTCGAGTGGTTTATTATTTACTGCTAAAAATATTGCAGGAGGTAATATGCGTTACTTACTCTAACATGGACCAAATCACTTAAATTAAATTTTACATCGTAATTCAAGATTTTAAATGTGTTTTGGACTTTAATCGAAGATGGAAAGAGGATTAAATAATTAAATTTTTCGATTGGCGATCAAATGTTAAAAATCTAGTTCTTTCAAATGGCTGTGAACACGTGCAAAAATGTAATCCAATGGGATTAAAATTGCTTTTTTTTCCAAAAACTTACAAAACTTGCCCAGCGGCTAGAGCTTTGGCCCCAGACCCCCAGGGTCCACAACAACTGACCGCGACAAACTGACCGCAAACCAAATAGCGCCGATAAGCTGAGAAGAGTGATCATAAGCATATTTTACTATCCCCAGAGCCATCTTGCCCAAACCCTCACTTTGTGACAAAATCACTGTGACGAAATCAGTGTCCAAATCACTGTGACCAAACCATTGGTTCGTGATCAGTTTGTTTGCAATCAGTTTGTCACGATCAGTTGACCTGGCTTAAGACCCCCATAGCCCCTGGCACTTAGCGGATTCTACCTATTTACACATTGCACCATCAGTACTGTATTTGCATGTGCAATTAAAAGGAATAAAATTTACATTTTCTGCTTTAAATTGGCAAAAAAATTTGTGATACCAAACGGCGGTTTAATCTGGCACTGCACAATGCTGATCAAATTTTTCTGCCTCAGCTTAAAGGGTGGTAGTATAGTAAAACCCTTAATTTAAAAGCTAAAAGTTGATCTCGGCTTATTAGGCAGAAAATACGGCAACTTATTTTGCACAAATTGTGACTTAGACATTTATTTTATTAGGCTGACAATACTAGCCTTGTTATTGTACACAATAAGCATTTGAACATATCTCCTAACAAAATTTGGCATATAATATACAATGGCATTCAAGCTGATACTGTAAATGCAATACAAAACTCCCAATTTCTATACAGACAAAACCGGTTAATTGCATACCTGGTTTGCCAGACATTTTTGTGCAATTATTCAATATATGTGTTTAAGCGATAAGCTCTAGAAAAAGGATTGATCGTAAACGGACATTGTACAAGAGATTGCATATCAGTCAACTGAGGCATGAAGCGCTTCATACTTGTCTAAAATAGCACTACAGCAATTCATAACAAAACACTGTGCATCGCCTGCAGTGGCATAAATAGTGAGACTTCTAAGTTACTGTAATGTACTTACGCTACAAACAACCACGATAATAATATTGTATTGAGCTCAACAAAAGTCTTTATTGCGTCACAACTACTTTGATCAGAGTGCGACAACTTTTTTCCTTTGTTTAAGCACAGCGTAATAACAAAAGAAAGTGATCAAAAAAGGCAGCTTTTTTTGCGATAATTAGTTTTCGATGTCTTAGTGATCTTAAATGATGTCATAAAAGAAACCATTCTAGTAGAACAGAGAGTTAATGTAAAATCATGACGTCGTGCAGCTCACAAAGATTAATGCGCTCCCACGTTGCACCAAATGATGAATAAATAGCATGAGCCGGTTTGGCATTGCTTTTCGCGCTCATGTGAGACTATCCAGATCACAGCTGGTTACTATTAAATTCATTTGTACTGAAGTGCAACTAATGACAAAGTTTGTATCAAAAAGCGTGAATCAGCATGAGAACTTTTCTCCAAGGAATGTGAACTCTTGAACTCTTGACACATGATTCACTTTGTTATCGATGATTTTCAGAAGAAAAATGTGTTTAACCAAACGAAAATAGAAATTAGGGCAATAAAGCTTATGCGATAATCCAATTTTATTTCTTTATACAGTATGCGATGAACCAGTGCTTTTACTTAATGTTAGATAGGATTTGGTTTGAGATTTCAGATTTGTATGCATTAAAACGAAATATGCAATTAACCGATTTCGCCTGGATGATGAATAACATATAAGAAAGGTAACAAATGTTATGATCATGCACACACTCCTTTCCATAACTGTAGTGCAAACCGCAATAAATTCACTTTTGGTGCTCAATTATATCACTTTTCCACCAAAAAATTAGTTACACTACTTGAACAAAAAATAAAGTTGAAGTAATAGATTAAGAATAAGGCTTTAGTAATAATAAACTTAAAAGAGGACAACTTCGTGTTTAATTCAATGTCGGTACCAGTTGTTATAGTTTCAAATAGATCAAAAACAGCAGCACAATAGTTAATTAAAAGTTAAGTGAAATAGTTTTTCAAACAGCATGTGTGTAGTTTCCACATATATGATGAACTTGACGCTCTTTTCACAACTTTTTATTTTTTCTGTAAAATTGCAATCCATTATTGTTTTAAATAGTTCTTCCAACAAACTGAATTCAGTCATAAACTACGAAGATCAACAATATTTCAAATTTGACACTTTTTTTATTGACAGTTTCATTCAAGCTAAGCATTGCTCCTGCAAAAATTGGCTGCATTAATTGCACAGTGCACACTAACGACTTAGTCACGTAAAAATTATGATATCTACTATGAAACAAAGTCAACTGACTGCCACAAACCAACCGACAGACAGCCTACATTATGGTTAAGATTAGTTGCCTTACAGCCACTTAGCGGTGTTTAGTTGTCATGGACTCATTAACGCTGCTTTGCTGTATTGACAAAAGATATTTTTTAATTGCTTATAAGTAAACTAATATCATCTTAAAAACATTTAATTGTAAAAACTGTGCAGCAAAACAGTTTGTAAACTTTGAAAAATACCACAAATCATCAGTGTATAAAATGTTACCCATAATTTTGTTATTAAGCGCTATTGTTCCTCTTTAGATCATGCACAACACCATCAGGGAATCAGGGTTTTCATTAAAAGGATATCACTTTCAAAATAATGTTCAAAATTGATTCCAAAAAAAATTGCACTTGAAACACTCTTTCTTAAAATCTATTAAGTGGGCTATTAAAAAAATAATGTTGACAGACAGTTAAAATATTGCACGCAAAAAAGGATGACAGACAATAGACATATGAAAAGTACATCACGAAGACTCAGCAAAATGTTTAATTACACATCGACGCAGCCAGAAATAAAAAAAAGGGGGGGACTAAATTATTTTTGTTATGATTAAAGCATATGCAAATCAGAAACTTTTTATTTAGGCAAATTGTAACAAATCACAAACGTTTAGCAATAACAGGCAAGAATCCTGCCGTTGTTCATGCAGCAGACGCATAAAAAAATAAACAAATGAAAGAGAATAAAAGTGATTTTATCTGGTTTTAGAATTTTATTTCATTTTATGACATAACAGCGGACACAAAAAATGAGTTTTCTTAACGTAGACCATACGAGAAAGTTGCAGATTGCTGTTATTCTGCAGGCAAGCTGGCATAATAATATTTCTGCTTTCAAATATAGTATATTGTAACAAATCAAGAACAAATGAGATGTACAATTTGCAAAAACATTCGAACAACATCCACCTACACACGAAAATGATTGGTTTTTGAAAAATTAAGTGCTCCTCTTCTTATTATTTATGTTAATGGACACCACATATTGCTTGCTATCTTCAAACAAAAAAAATATGCTGTATTGTGGTTTGCCAATGCAAAGTTTTGTTATAATAATTGATTACTGTACTGTTACTATTATCGTTGGTAAGAAATAGGGATCTAAGCATTGAGTAAGAATATTGTGATTGCGATATACTATCCCTTACATGCAGGTAATTGTCTCAATCAAATAATGCGAATCTGAACACAGCGTTCGCGGAAAAATGGTAATAATGAAGTACAATGATTTTATTTACGCAGCACGCCCACGAACGAAATTTGGTTTGCACCGACAACTGCATAGAATACTTCCAAAGAATTTTTAGGCCCGGCCTACCCTGTGCGTAAAATCGCAAACGTAAGGGCATGTTGTTAATTTGTTTGAAACAACTGACTGCTTGCACACTGGTTAGGCCAGGGTTTCCCAAACTGGGGGTCGCGACCCCCGAAGGGGTCGAGCATGGATCTTCAGGGAGTCACTAACAGTAAACCAGTTTTTGCAAGGAAGTGTAAAATAAGTATACTCTCAGCGACACTTGACAGTCGTGAAAAACTCGTGCAATTCTGCAAAATGTCATTCTTAACTTAGCTGTAGATTCTATCTAAATAAACGCTATTAAATGGTGGAACTTTGTTGGACAATATATTATGTAAGAAGACAGCAAATAAACTTATCTGCAATGGGGAGGGGCTATACCCCACCATTGGCCTGCCAAACAAAATGCAGAAGAAAGAAAGTGCAACGTTTTAGCACTTCTGAGACGGTCTTTTGCACTGGAATAGACTTGAAAAAGACTATAACATTTTTTGAAGCGTTTATTTAGGGAGAAGGGAGCTAATTTGTCAAAAATAAAACTCATAAATTACAAAAAAAAAGCTTTAAAACCTAGCCAAAAATTAGTATTCAACTTTGATCGCTTATTGAAAACTGCTTAACATAGGTTTCATCAAAAATATCTAGGATCAAAATAGGGGGGGAGGAGAAGGTATTCAGTATTAGTTAATTGCCATTCACTTCTTTCAAATTCCTTTTCATTAGCCCTCCTAATTATATCTTTCTCTATAAAACATAAGGAAAATAGATTATTATTGAATTACCAGTATAAGATTTTATGATTTGCTGGAGAGTTTTATTGAATTACCGGTATAGGATTTTATGATTTTCCAGCATGTAAAAAGAGAACTGAAATTCTAGCATTAATTACCTTTCTCATATCCCATTTAGGAACCTAGTATAATCATGGTTTTGCACTGCTAATTTCTATGCCACATTTTAATACGTACCATTAATTTTTATCAAAATAGCCCTTAAATTAGGTTATTTTTGCCAAAAACATAAAAAAATTTTGAGTGCTGGGGGCTCCGCCCCCAGACCCCCGTAACAGCTCCCCATTGCATAATTCTGGTTACGCACCTGGCTGTAGTAGTACCGGTAGTTTAGTACATGAGTAGTAACGTAATATACAGGGTGGCCCATTAGTAGGTATACAGTAACCACAGTCTAAATTCTTTAAATACTTTTTACGTTTTATGTAGCATATTCCAAAGCACTTCACATTACATGCTAAGAACCAGGAACTAAAGAATGACTTGAAATGAAGTATATACCACCAATAAAAAAAAAATCTCGGGACACTTTCAAGCGATAACTGTATAACTATCTATTGGCCACCCTGTATATATAGTTGAGTAGAGGGTATAGCTACCATACTACTACTACTGATTACATTTTCATCAGTGGATAGAAGGTTAAAAAAGTCGCACCATAACTACAAGCGTACTGCAGATGATGTTGAAGCAGCAGTAAAGACAAATGCTAACAGGGTGTTTGCAAATGTGTTTGCGTTTTGTACGCATTGGATACCAATGCTTTGTTGTTATTTTTTTGCTGAATAATTACCACAACCCGCAGTGTTTATTTTAGCTTGAAGAAGGGTCGCACAAATTTTTTTGAGAATTAAAGGGGTCGCGAGCAAAAAAGTTTGGGAAGCCCCGGGTTAGGCAATACGCTGGGTGTATCAAATTTCAGTTTAAAATAAACTAAAGATGAACTTTTGCGCTCATGATTCTACGCACAGTGTAGATCAGGATTAGGTGGACAGCATCTGCGCGACTTTTTGCTCGCAACAAGCGCACTCAAGTTTGGACTTGGATACAATTTGAGCAACGTTGCCGGACTACCTGCTCTGATAGACAATGAGAACACTGCTACAAATCAACACAGCTATACTGTGTAATATATGGACAGAGAAATTGATCAAAAAGATTTCCTAAACCTAAATTAGCATACTATTTACTAAAATAAACATTTCACATTGAACAGTTTGAAGGTGTAAGATTAAGTCAAACCAGCCGATCACCCGCTTCCTCAACCCCAGCTAAAAATAAAATTAAAGGATCAAGCTGACATCGTAATTATGCTTTTATTAAACTACAAAAACTTTTTGCACAATATAACAGGGTTGGCCAAAAAAAATTGCACCCTTGGACAAAGTGTCATAACTTTTTTTTGGAATGAGATAACATTTTAAAATTTTCACCATTTCTTTACGACAATATAATTATTGCATAGCTGTGTATAATTTTATTAAAAATTTCCCTAAAATAACAAAACTACAGGTGTTTAAATATTGAGTATCACATACTGCAATTGCATGAAAATTAACACGACATAAATAGTAAGCGATTGTTCATTCGTTTAATATTTTTCGATGTGTTGTCCATTTTCTGCAATCACTAACTGCACACGAGATCGAAGCCCATCGATGGTGTTATTGATTACCGCACACAAGATCGAAACCCATCGATGGCGTTATTGATTATCGATGGTGTTATTGATTAAGAATAAACCAAGAGGTTAAACTGAAAACTGAGGCTACTAGCCTCTCAAGTCAATATCATTAACACCTTCCAGCGCGGTCACTTACTACTGTGGAGCTTGGTATTTCAAAGTTATTATCATTTGAAAAAAGATTTGTTAGCATTCAGGCATTGTTACATCACAATGAGTATAGAAAGGCCAATTATAAAAGTTACGTTACCTGCAAAAAAACCTTTGAACGCACTTTGTGAAAAGAGATTGCAGTCTTCAATGTTTAAATGGATGTCATTTTATAACTTCTTGAAATTTCATTGTAAAATTTTAAATAGCTACTCAATATATTGTTGTAAAAAAATGGTAAAAATTTTAAATTGTTATCTCTATGCAAAAAACAGTTATGGCACTTTGTCTAAGGGTGCAATTTTTTTTGGCCAACCCTGTATATTGATTCTGCCGTTTTTAGGTGAACAGGCTCTTTAGGCTGTTGGTCTAAATGCAGGCCCACATAAAGCAGTTTTTCTGGTATCTTTTTCAGTGTAAACGCAAAAAACAAAAGAAAAACAGGCAAAATGCATCCAATCAAATGACATGCATAGATTTAAACGCAGAAATACGCGTGATTGGTGAAACGGACCCAATACAGTATAATAAAAAATCAATTTCAATGTTAGTAATTCTACTTTTTGGAAAATGATGAGTATTAAAACAAAACGAATTGTGGTGTTTTGTGCAAAATCGCGCTGCTTTCTGCCTTGTCGCGTTCTCCAGCAAAAGCAATGTGGTATGCAAACGAGAAATTATCATTCCAAGACAGCATGATATGAGCTATGCAATGATCGAACATTTTCAATAAATATCAACACTGACTATGCAAACATTCCGACTTCCCGAGTTTTGTTTCTACCCTGTGTTGCAAAAAGACAACGTGGCTAAATTCTTGCTTCAATAAAATCAAGTTTTTTCGCACGATTGTTATACTAATGATCTGCGATAGATAACTTTTTCAATTATATTCACCAACATTGATTTTGATTTTTTGTATTTTAAACGTCAAAAGGAAACGTCAAAACACCACAACAAAATTGTTTTTTTTTATTGTAACTCATTCCATTGTTACGTTAACTAAGATTCACTTGCCTTTTTGCTGGAATCGTTTTTTCAGCCCTAATATATCCGAAGCTATGCAAGCTAGACGGCTGAAATTTTTTAAGACAGAAAATCTTATGACCTAGGAAATTTTTTTTCAAAAAAATGCAAAAGTTTTGACGTTGCTTATTTGCAACTCAGCATAGAATTACACTCAAGTAGAGCGTTTTTAAATTAGTTTTTTGTCATTTTATCTTTTAAATAATTAATTTTTATAAAATTGTGCACTTTCAAAAGGCGGAGACTGGTCCCCCTAATCCCCCCCCTGGCTGCGCCGATGAATATACATCAATTCTTTTAAAACCTGTTAAAATGGTATGCGTTAGAAGTTGCTTGAAACGATGAAGACTCTTGTTAAACTCGTTACCTGATTAAGTGGACCTCAAAAAGACCAAGTAAGCAATCAATCCAAAAGCATCAGCAATAACAGTTGCAACACAACCTTTTAGTCCATCATCAAAAATGATTCCTAAAGAACTTATCATTGACATGTTTAACGTTTGAGAAGTACCATTTGTTACAACTGTGTCTACTGCAGTAGAAGTTATATCAATAGTATTGTCAAAACCACTGGTAGAAATTCCATCAGTCCTACCAGATTGAGATAGACTCCCACCCATTGCAGTAATTACAATCTCAACAGTGGTGGAAATACTTGTTTCTGAAAACAATCATATATATTGTGAAAACTACCTTGCAGCAGGTCTGCCACCTTAAACATTAAAACCTTCTAGACCACTTAGAAAAATATAATACGCAATTCACAGCCATAGCTTTGAAATTTAAGAGACATTTAAAACATACAGATTAATGATGGTCCTCGATATAACGCATTCTTTTGGTAAGTAAGCAATTATTACGACTAGAGTTAATACTTTAGTAAAAGTGATCATAATATTGGTTTAGTGTAAAAAAAATTGTAGCGTTTATAATGTCTTGAAACAAAAGGTCACATTCTACCTAATCCCACCAAAATTTCTCTATTAATCTGCATATTTAAACTAACCTAAAACACTATTATCTGACCTGCCAACTCACATCTAAAAAGCAAATGCTTGTATGTTTTAAACTAACCTAAAACACTATTATCTGAACTGCCAAGTCACATCTAAAAAGCAAATGCTCGTCCACATGCAATGCATATCTTCTTTGTGTATAATGGCAACTCTATATTATCATGATGACATAAGTTGTTGAGGTTGCTTCAATTTATGAGCATGCATTGGCGTAAAGTCACTATAATTATCTTTCACTTACTTGGCAGCATCTAATTTTCAAATTCATGACCATACAAAAACCAATTGCTTCAGCTTTCACAGTATGTATTGGAAAATCTGACTTGAATTTAAATTTTTGGTGCATTTTAAGTCCTACAATCATGATGATTACTTAAAACCAACATCACAAACATATTTAAAACCAATATTTAGCTATATAGTACTTTAAGTAAGCAATCATTATGATATAACAATTTGCTTTATTTGAGACAAAAAACATCAAAAGCCACACTAAAAGTTATGTGAGCGAAGTACTGCTTTTTTTTTATTTAAATTTTGCTGTTTAAGCCTTGTTCACAATTAGAAAAAAATTATAAGCAAACGCAAGTAACCTTTCTTTTCTTTGACAGAAATATAAAACATTGGCATGTGCTGTATTTAAGTGAAAAATATCAAACTACAATGCAACATCTGCAAATGCTGGTATGTTGATTATATAGCCTACCATGCAGTCATCTCCAGAGGGACCCTCAAGGTCTACCAGTAAGTTATCTCCAGCAGGAAACTCAAGGATGCAATCTTCCAAATTATTTTAGGTTACTAACTGAGTTAGCATGATTCTTATGACTAATGCAAGCAAGCCTAGCTGATGAGAAGTGATATTCTTTGAAACAGCAGCTAAACTAGGCAGCTATATTTTGCGGGTAAGCTATCAGACATGTTATTTTTTGCCTTTTTTTCAAGAAATTTATTCCTTAGCAAATGGTAAGGTTGAAGACCTGTTAAAGTTGAGTTATTTTTTAAGATATTCATAGAGCTTCATGTTTACATGCAGCTCTGTGCGAGTGCATGACTGCATGTACAAAAATAACCTAGTTTTGTCAGAAACAAAAAACACTACAGATTACTTAACCCTATTCGGACCAGGCAAAATTTTTTGATTGATGGCCCAGGGGGGGATCGATTCGACACAACAAATTCAAACGTTTATAACTCCCGAACTACAAAAGATAAAAAATCCGTTTTTGCTTCTCGAGAAGCACAATTTTCTGACAAAAAGTCCAAACTTTTTGTCCTTATGTTTGCAACCTTGATCTTCAATTAATTTGAACATAAGTCAAGGACTATCAGAAGCGATCGGTTCGCTTTTTATCTGCACAATGTTAATAAGCGTTTGATTGCCGTGACGCGGCATCGCAGCTGGAGTTTTATTCAGTAACTCCGAGATAATTACAGATTAAATTAAAAAATTATTTCTATTGCGCAAAAATATCTAAAAGATTAGTTTGTTGCTGGATTAATTGCAAGCTGAATATTTGTTACTCTTGTAGTTTCTTTTGCTAAACGCTACAAAATATGGTATTTTATGTACAAAAGTTTATAAAAGAACAAGCATCAACTAATTTTTCTCATTTACATTTTGTGTGTAAATGTGTATAACATAGCTGTAACAAACGTCAATAAAATTGGTTGAATTTTGACGTAATTTTTGGTAAGCTGAAGATTCGCAGTCTAATATAACATAGTAAGAGTTTTCACTTAGAAAACTTGTACTATGGGTTTCATTCTCATAATGGTATACCTGGCAATGCTAAACCTAATCAAAAGTGCAGCATAGCATTCTGTATATAACAACACTGTTATAAAAATTTTTTAGAACAACATTTTTATCAGTAGTCGAGTTGATAAGCGTCTGCTGCTGATACAGTAGATTTGGGTTCGATTACTGCTCTGGTCAAACCAAAATTTGAAAAAAGTTTGTTTTTACATCCAGCTTCCCGGCTAAATATTAGCAATAAAGTGGGCAGTGTGAAGCTTTCACCGCGTGTGGTAGACAGGTGGGCAAACGACAGCCTTTTCTAAAAAAAGTACGATTTTTTCGCTGTCTGTATACAACTTGGTAAATAAAAATGCAGTTACTTCAAACTTACGAAAAAAACTTTCCAAATGTGTCGCACGGAGTGTAGTAAATGTTGATTTTTTCAAACTATTTTTTGTACGATTTTTCACGGACTTTTGAATTATAAGAAAAAAAAAGAAATTGGTCTAACTTGGTAGTCAGATTCTTGGTTAATTTTTAGAATAATAGTTTGGATAATTTGGAGTACTGTAATAGGTTTTGGCGTCCGAATAATTTTTTTTTATTGCTTACGTTGTGAAAGATTACGTTGTGTAATATTGGAGAGTAAGTTTTTCTCAAAAATTCAAAAATTCTGTAGTTTTTATGACGTTTATATAAGAAAACTTAAATTAAGTTGATCATTGCTCGTCATAAGATTTTCCAAAATCTTATATAGTACCCAAATGGCTTACCTTCTAGTGTATTATCACAAATGATTTCGGAACTAAAAAGCAAAAATTACAATTGTTTCCAACATTGTAATTATAATTAATGGTTGTACTGATCGAAATACCATTCTTTTTATCACTATTTGTATCATTCTACAAAGAATGTCTAATTCTCAAACGTAACGATTTTGTCTTGATAATCTTTCAGATTTTATTTCAGAGATGGCTTATAACAAATTGTTGCAAAGTTTGGTTGTTACTGGGATTAGTGCTGAATAAGTTTAGAAAAAACATTAAAAAAGATAGTATAATCCCAAGGCTAGAAATTTATTTGCCAGTTCTCATCTTTGATCAAAATCTTCAATGCTATTCTACTCCTATTGTCCTCATCACTAGCGTATACAGAATTTTCAAAGGGGGGGGTGCCAGAAAATTTGAGAATAATGAAGACCAAAAGAAAATTTTCTCCACTCAGAATCAGTCCGTTTTCCTGCTCAAAATTAGGTGAAGATAGAAAAAAAAAGGTTATTAGTCAGATTTTGTTCGTTTTTGTGCTCAAACTTTCTGCTCAAATTACAAATAGGGGGGCATGCCGAAATTTTGCATACTATTCTATGCTAATTATACTACACTGACGACCCAAAGGGAGTGGCCATGGCACCATGTCCCCCCTAAATACGCCCCTGGTTTTCACATCCAGAACCAACAATATTGGTTGTATGCGATAAAGCCGTTAGACAGTTGCAGCAAATTAGAAACATTAAAAAATTTGCTAACGACATCAGTGAATTTAGATATCTTATTTATGATCACAAAAAAAATCAGAATAAATTCATTTACTAAACGGTCAGCTAATCGGATTGTTACATGCAAAGTCTGCTAGTAGAGAATTTGCTTTCCGTTTTTATATTTTGTATCTAGAAACATATTTTTTGTTGGTTGTGAATGTACACACATAAAACCGAAAATTGAGAAGTAACGAAACAACATAAATTTTTCAAATTCTGCATGCCACGATTGCCACCAATCATTATAGACCACAAATGAAAAATCAATGTGAAACTCAGTAATATCTGCAACAGTATGCCATGCTGTAGGCCTGTGGTAGCATCTAATACGAAAATAAATGCGGTAGCAAGTGGAATATACCACATGAAATAGCACATTTTACGACGTACATTGTATATACTCAGTAATTATTGTTTAGTTTGATGGGAATTTTATAAAAAATTGGTAACATTTTACACTAGTTATTGGGTATTGCTTCGAAAAGCATTTTTTACACAAAGATTTTAGTAATAATAACCTTGAACAACAAAAAAGGTAAAAATTGAAAATAATGATTCCGAAACAAGTATTATCAAAAACTCTCTACTTCTTGCAATGTTATTGAATATCGCAAAGGCATACTCGTATGAAATGTTGCAATTTGGTGAAAACAAAGCGTATGCGCACAATGAAGTTATCAGTGTGCTGCTACGTCACGCGCAAAGACACTCAGGCAAATTTTTGTTTTGGATGTTATCACT
This sequence comes from Trididemnum nubilum, assembly GCA_963965965.1. Taxonomy (NCBI): domain Eukaryota; kingdom Metazoa; phylum Chordata; class Ascidiacea; order Aplousobranchia; family Didemnidae; genus Trididemnum; species Trididemnum nubilum. Next base: position 14,422 of record CAWYPQ010000139.1, read on the forward strand.
TGAACTTCATGAAAAAACTTTAGGCAGTCAAAATTATGCGTATGTTTTTGTGAAAAATGAAATGAACATCTTTTTACTGATACTGCCACTTAGCAGAAACTAAAAATTTATTAAAAATTTGCGTCATTTTTCTTTTTTTTAGTCACCAAAAACAAATTCCCAACATAAAGACTACCGAAATTCACGCTACATGCCACACACTTGATAACTTATGGACACTTTTGACTACTGTACTACTCGTATATCAGCAACGTGGAAAAAAATACAGGCAAAAAGCAAAAGGATTTGCGCTCATGTGGGCCTCTAATTCTTTTATCAATAAATACGTTTATTTTGCTAAATCGCAATTCTTACTTATTAGCAAAATGCTAAAAATAAAGCTTAGTTTGAAATTCGGTAAAACTATACAAAATTATCACAGAAATTCAGCTGCGAGCTTTTGAAATCATAATGAAAATTATAATGCCCCAGGCAAACTAGTAAATGAAAATCTATTGTCACAGCTCTTTTAGAACATCGATAAAAACAAAAGCCGTTCAAGTGGTCACTGGATTTACGTTCGAAAAAGCGTAAAATTATTAATTACGACAGAACAATTGGGACTAACAGGATTAAATTAATTTTTCGAAAATTTTGCCAGAAACGCAGGGTCGACCTTGAGAAACGTTTAATAACTCCGAATCTAGTTGTCATACGACAATGGTTTTACAAATGAAAGTTGAAGCAGTAAATTTTAGGACAAGTCAAGAAATTTGATTATTGTGGCTTGACTGCTTCATAACAAAATTTTAGAAAAAGTGAAGGGGGGGAGCTAATCGATCCCCCCCTGGGCCGAATAGGGTTAAAATCAAGATCAGTCATTACAGAATTTGCTTGGTTAAATCAAAACCTTTATCTCAAACATAACAGCACAGTAAAACTGTTTGCTTTATCAACTTGCATCTCCAAAAAATGCTAAACGTTTCAAAATGAACAGTAATGCATTTTTTATAATAATATGCATTGAGATTTTCTAAAATAAAACCTAAATTCTTTTCCTATACAAGTGACGGCAGTATGCTATTGTCCAACCTTGTTTGTTTAAAAGTGTTCAACCACTACAGTGCATTGCTAAATCCATTTTTTGAATCACAGGTTAGTTGGTATCAAAAATTTCTAGAAACTAAATGCCACACTTGATAAATAAAAGTAAAAACTAAATAAAAACACTGTAAAAATTTTAAATAGTTTGTTAAATAAACTGCTAAAATAGCATTACTCCATGACAAGTGATCCAGAAAAATTAATAATTTACACCCACCCCTTTGGATTTTTTTCAAATTTGGTATGCTATCAGAGTTAGACATGCTGATTCCAAAAAACTAATTTTTTTAAAAATCGGTTAACAATTGCCAAAGTTACAAGGCTTTAAAAATCGCCATTTTTGTGATTGCTCAAGCGTAAAATTTTACTGTTTTTTTAGAGCTAAACTTCCATTGCAGATATCTTGTGCTTTAGAAAGTTGTAAGAAGTCATCTTGACACCAATCATTAACTTGAGCATACTCCATCATTTGATATGCATTTCACTTTTGTGTGACCTTCACTTTGACCCCCAATTTCGACATCAGTGGTCTTCAAAATCACTCGTGCGTGACGAACGTTCAAACCTTTATATCTCGAAGTGCTATTATATGCACAAACCTTTATAACATGACATGTGACATATCATCTGAAAGGTCTTGACAAGGGTTATTAGAATCAGGATTAAAATTATCGGTAATGGCTTGTTGAGTTTTAAAGCTTGATATTAACAAAACTTAAAAAATTTGATGAAAACAAAAATTTTAGATAAAACAAAGATATAACTTATAAATAATTCATGAAAACAGCACAAATTTGCTAACACAATATGTTGTTTGAATTAGTTAGTTCTGACAAATAAATTATTTCTTGTCTAATTATTTCAAATGTTTTTTCATGCTGACATTTCAAAAATTTTCATTTTTAGTCAGGAAGTGTCTTTCGTAACTAATCCTTCTGTATCATTCCGATTGTGACATGAATCAAAAGTGCTATATTAGTCATGGCACTACCAGGCACTATGCCTTTGATTCTGACAGTTGGCCATTAAATTTTTTTGTTTTGAGTGAAGTTGTAAGCACAAAGAAGCAAAATAGCATAATAAAGGTCTTGTAACACAAAATTAGTTTATTTTTTTGCTTTTTTTTTCAAGTACACATAATTTTGCTTTAACAGCTTCGATATTCATCTTTTTTTGACATAAACAATCCCAGAATGAGTATTGAGTCACAGCTATGTTGTTTTACAGCAATAGTATAACATAATTAATATAGCACAAAATGAGTACATTTATTAACTGCAGTGTTGGCAATGTGTTGCAAAGTGATTGTAGTAAAAAGAAATATTCAACTCAAAAAAAGACGTTATTTATGCTGAAAGCCTTAATGAAGAAGAAAGACAGCTGTTACAAATCAGGGTGAAAGCAGATTGCAATTCTGATGCTCTTTTGGATACTGTTTTTACATACCACAAGCACTTTTACATTGATTCTTATTTGAAACATTACCAATCATGCTGCAATATTTTTGTAAAACACAAAAAATCAATTCGAAACTCAAGTCTTCGTGTAATTAGTTTAGATTGGTACAAAAAGGTAATTAACCAGCATCCAACACTCAATATCATTTCTGGAAGAAAAATTTGCTCCAACTGCAGAATAAAAATTGACAATCTCAAAGTTTCTTTTCAAGACATGTCATCCTCAAGTGAAAGCGAAATCGAAGACATGCAGATGCAGATTGATGCCAACCAAAACCTTACAAATTTGAATGAAAGTTTGCATGTAATTGAAGAGTCTCCAGTAAAACTCCAAGGTCTTTCTTCTGCTTCACAATCAAATTATGGTAAACGAAAATTGTCCAGAATACACCAATCTTATCAATCCAAATTGAGAAAAGTACTAAACATAACTATTTTGGAAGACCAAGCCAACAATGATCACATTGGGGAAGATAAAAATTAATTGAATTCTATTGTAAACAAGATCAAGTCTAACTGAAGAAACTACTTGAGCTGAAAAATTGCAAATTTTAACTTTGGTTCCAAGCGAATGGTCAAGAAAAAAAGCAGCAGAAATTTTTGAAGTAAGTGAAAGAACTGTTCGAAAAGCAAGAGATTTAGAAAAAGAACATGGAGTTTTTTTCCTTCCACCACCACAAAAAGGCAAATCTACAGCGACTGAAACCACCAACAAAGTATTGGAGTTTTATCAAAACAACAAAAATAGCCGAATATTACCTGGAATTAAAGACAGAGTTAGTATCAAAAAGAATTTATATCAACAAAAGCGATTAATTCTTTGCACTTTCAAAAAACTCTATTTAGCATTTAAAGAAAATTATCTACAAAATACGATTGGATTTTCTAAATTCTGTTCCTTGAGACCGAAATGGTGCGTCAGTGCACGAAGAGCAGGCACTCATTCTGTGTGTGTTTGCACCATTCATTAAAACGTTATTTTGCTCTTGCATGCTGCTCAAATTGAAGAATTCTATTAAGATCTGTTGAAAATGGCTGTATGTGATGATCATAACAAGGATTGCATGCTGCAAAGATGTTCATTATGTCCAGGCTTCGATAATGTTAAAACAAAATCATTGGATAAGTTTGAAAATTTAAATGAAGAAATCAGTTACAAACAATGGGTGTCAGTTGATAGAACGGAGTTGATTTCTCAAAGTCTAAGCATTTCGGAGTACAAAAATTTAACAATCTCCAAACTTGAATCCTTGGTACCTCATCACAACACTGCTCATTCTCAATCTTCATACCTCAAACTTCAAAAAGAAACCATGGAAGAAAATTCTGCTCTCATTTTAATGGATTTTGCTGAAAATTATGCATTTCATGTTCAAGACAAGACACAGGGGTATCACTGGACCCATCACAGTAGTACGGTTCATCCAGTGGTGTGTCACTACAAGAATTCGGATAATGAACGACAGCATGCAAGTCTTTGTTTTTTGTCTGATGAATTGCAACATGACGTCGTAATGGTTTACCAAATTCAAGTAAAGACCATCCAATACTTGAAATCTTTCATGCCAAATTTAAAGATAGTGGAATACTTCAGTGATGGCTGCACAGTACAGTACAAGAACAGAAAATCATTTTTTAACTTATGCAAACATCAAGAAGAGTTTGGTGTCGAAGCTGCTTGGTCATTTTTTGCCACCAGCCATAGCAAATCTCCTTGTGATGGTATTGGTGGTACAGTAAAAAGATCAACTGCATTAAAGAGCCTCCATCGTCCTTTGGAAAATCAAACTCTTGATGTGGATTCCATGATGTCATATTGCAAAAGCGCAATTCCAAAAATTCAATTTGTTAAAAATTTTGAAGGATGACTTAAACCATGTTAAAGCCATATTAGAGCCACGTTTTCAAAAATCGTCAACAATTAAAGGAACCAGAACCTTTCATTACTTCAAACCTTTGTCAACAACTCAACTCGGAATGAAGAGAATCAGTCAAGATAATGAATTTTCTCTGCAAGTTAATTTGGAAAATGAAAACCGTTTTTCTTTGATCCAAAATGCTCATGAAAATCTATTTTTAGTACCTGCATGACAAAAAATGGTATGTCGGAATTATAAAAGAAATTGATCAGTCAAGTAGTGATTTTCTAGTTGAATTTATGCATCCTTATGGACCATCTCACTCGTTCCACTGGCTAGAAAAACGTGATATTCGTTGGATACCTTGTCAACATATTCTGCGCTTAGTTGATGCACCAACGCTAATTAACAGTCGTGGTTTTTATCAATTATCATTGAAGTCAGCCGAGAATGTAAATGATGCATGGCTACACTTTTGCAAAAGCTAGAAGTAAATTTATGCTGGGTGTTTGTTGTACATTCTCTGTCTTAATGTTTTGTATTAAGGTTGGAAACGATTCAATGAAATCGATACTGATATTCGGTGCTTTTTTGTCATCGAATGCACGGAAGCTTTTATTTTTTGGAGTAGTCATAAATTATTCTGCTTTCCACATACTTTTATAAGTACCGTATTTTACGGACCATAAGGCGCACTTAAATCCTTTTTCCGCGTGAAGCAGAGAGGAGTGGCACTGATACTACCTCTCTGAAAATTATGAGTTTTAATTAATCATTTTGCTCGAAAGTGCCACAACTACTAGACATGGCAATTGAAAATGAAGTAGATATCTTGTTGCTGCAGGAAACTTGGCTGAGAAAATCGGATACAGCATTGATAACCCAAATTCAAGAATACAAATTTGATATTGTTCAGGTGCGAAAAAATCGTAAAATTGATATTGGTGGAGGTGTTGCTATAGTCTACAACAGCAACTTAAAAATGAAACAATTAAGAACTGAAAATTTTTCTTCCTTTGAAGTTGTGGTTAGTGCTCTTGAAGCTGAAGCAGAAAAAATTTTATTTCTATTCTGTACTATCCAGGTTAATCAACCAAACACAAATACACGCATTCTCAATTTCTGTCAGAGCTATCAGACTTTCTCAGTTCACTCTGTGTAGGAGGTATTCATGTTATAACGAGAGATTTTAACATTCATTACGAAGCTTTGGAAAGATACGAAACCAAACAATTTTGTGATATATTACAAGCCAATGCTCTAAACGAGCTTGTTACTGACCCCACAAATATTGCAAAAGGCATTTTGGATTTGGTATTGATAAGTGATTCCCATGAGAGTTTAGTTCATAATTTGCAGGTTTCCTCTTGCAATGAACTTTCTGACCACAACTCCATCTTTTTCAGCTTAAATGTTAAAGCTGAAGTCAAACCTACCAAAGTATCAGTCATTACAAGAAATTTGGCTTCGGTTGACCTTGAAAAATTTTAACAACTGATTAAAGAGTCTTTAAGCTTTGAAAATTTTGAACAACTAACACTTGATCAGTGCATTGAAATGTATAATTCTACTATCAAACAGTCCCTAAATGATCTTGCCCCAGCTGTTGAAAGAATGATCAAACCTAGACCAAATCTACCTTGGTTTAATTCTGAGTTGATATTGCTAAAACGGAAAAAGTGGCAGGCTAAATGAAAATTGAAAAAATACCACAGTCAAGGTAATCTTCAAAATTTGAATAAGCAAAAAGATAAATATTTTTCAACACTGAAATTGACTAGAATCGAATATAATGCTAAAGTTCTCAGTTTATCCTACAGAGACAATCCCAAAGCTTTCTATCATCATGTTTAAAGGCTATCTGGGGATATTCCACCCGTAACTTTACCATCAAAGTATTCCATTACTGAACTTCCAAACATATTTGCTGATTATTTTGAAACAAAAATTTGCAACATTCGATCTAATCTTGGCATTGTCACCCAGCTACAAAGTCAAACCCTGAGTGACAGTGCTAATCTGGACAGGATAAGTCCTTTAACTCCATGCATGTTTAAGTTTCATGATGTGACCGAGGACAACTTCCACTCATTGTTTCCAAATTAACAAACAAAAATTACATGTTTGACCCTGCTCCAGTAAGTTTACTAAAGTCATGTCCAGCAACTATTTTTCCTGTGTTACATTACATTGTATGTAGATCATTTAACGAAGATGTTTTTCCAGAAGATCTAAAGCATGCCACTATTACCCCAATTATAGAGAACAGCAATCTTGATCTTGATGATCTTAAAAGATATCGACCCATAAGTAACACGCCATACTTAGCTAAAGTTTTGGAAAAGGCCGCTTATTTCCAAATTAATAATCATCTCATGAATAATCAGTTGTATTCCTCCAATCAATCAGGCTATAAACAGTATCACTCATGTGAAACTGCCTTAACTGGAATTGTAAATGATATCCAAGAAACCACTTACAGAAACAACCTTGCGGCCATCCTGATGCTTGATTTATCTGCAGCACTTGACACTGTAGATCATTATCGACCAATTCGTAAATTGAGAGATGATTTCAATATTACTGGAAAAGTTTTAAGTTGGTTGAAATCTTATCTTGAAAATCGCACTTCTTCTGTCGTTTTGCAGGGCAAACATAGTGTCAAAAAACGTGTTATGTTTGGAGTACCACAGGGCTCTATTCTTGGGCCTTTGCTCTTTATTTTATATGCGATGAACTGAACAGTGTTAGTGATGAGTTTGGTCTCACTATTCATTCATATGCTGATGACACTACTTTATACATAGGCTTTTGATCCATGCTCTGATTGTGACAATGCAAGTAAAAATATGAAATGTTGTTTATTGAAAATCGAACACTGGATGAATGAAAACTTTCTAAAATTAAATATTAATAAGTCGCAGCTGCTTATATGTGGAAAACCTAGGTTAATTAAAGTGTACCAAACACAAACTGTGCAGTTAAAAGCAGCTCTTCATATTGACTGCAATTTGCTAGAAACCTCGAAAATTCTTGGGAGTACATTTAGACAGCAATTTATGTGTTTCCAGTATGATAAATGAAACATGCCGTGTTTGTTATTTTAAATTACATAAACTCAACAATCTGAGACATTTTTTATCTCAAGATACAAAGCTCATGCTTGTAAAGTGTTTTATAATTTCTAGGTTAGATTGTTATAATTCTTTGTACTCTTGCTGTCCACAGTATTTAGCAAATAAGTTGCATAAAGTGTTAAATGCCTGTATTAGATATATCTGTAATGTGTCTGTTTATAACCACACTGCTTTACTTCCTTTTTACAAACAATGTCATATTTTACCTTTGAAATATCGCAGTTTAAACTTTGTCTGATGGTATTTAAGATTTTAAATAACTTGTCACCCACATCCTTGAATAAACTTTTCAAAATATATGTACCGTTTTGCGACAGTCTTCGATCTGCATCTGACTGCAACAAAATTATCACAAATCACTGCTTTGATAAAACTATTTCTTATAAAATGTGTAATGCTTGGAATCCGCTGCCGGTTAAATTGCGTACAATGTCTTCACTACTTACATTTAAGAAAGAGCTTAAAAGTTACTTCTTCAAGTTTGCTTTTATAACTAGTATTTTAACTGTCTAGTTTTGCACTATGATTTTGCTGTATTATTGTGATTTGGTATATTGTATATTGCATTATTGTGATTTGTTTCAGTAGTTTCTCTATGTCTTTACTCTTGACTTACTTAACATAATCTGTTTTAGTGTTCTTTAAAACTGTTTTTTTTTGTATTAATATGTTAAACAGCTTTGAGATCCTAAGGTTGCTTCTTACCCAGATAAAACGCAGTATATAAATACTATGTTATTAATATTATTATTAAAAACTGATCATGCGCCTTTTAAGCCGATGCGCCTAATGTATGGATCAGGTAGTGCTTTATCCTTTATTGCGTACACTCAAAACCAGTATAGGTTTTATGGTTATTGGTATATAAATAAACTGCCGTCTTATGCAATAAACTACAGTAATAGCTACTAGCAACTGCGATATTCACTAGGTTCATTTTTTCTTTTGCCAAGTGTACTATTGTGACTTGCGTATGTACTATTGTGACTGACTTGCTAATTGTGTTGTTGTGAATTGTGACTCCCTAAAATCCATTTCGTCTTATAGCCTAGTGCACCTTATGTATGGAAAAAAAAAAATGAATCAAAGCAATTTATCGACAGTGTGCCTTATAATCAAGTGCGTCATATGGTCCGTAAAATACGATATATAGTTGATAGTCTATATATTTCTTTTTTGGGGGACAATAAACATACTATTTATTAGCAAATTTATAATTTTTTTACTTGTTTGCTTCAAACTTTGCTCATACTGAAAATCAAAATGTTGTTCATGACAAGCACTAGCATAAATTGTGAACATTGTAAAATGTACGCGGCATTAACATTGTTGAAGATTTGACAGATGTCCCCATCAAAAAAGAATTGTATCAAAATTTTACGCTGAAATTACTGCATAATTCTTTATCAATACTGTCTAATCTTGTGCATCACAGAGCCCACTTTTACCAAGTTTGAAGCACAAAAATTTGGTTTAGTGTCTGATTGTTAGTTTTCAAACAAGATTAATTGATTTAAATCAAATGTTTCTGAGACTTAGTGTTTTATTGGTAACTTATAAAACAAAGCACAATGTCGAATGAAATGTCACACATTTCTTACTTGCTCTATCGTCACACTTTCATGCATATGATCTCTAGCTGAAAGTAAAATGTGGATTGTTTATGTTGTGAAAAATCAAGCACATGTATTTAATGCTTTTCAACATAGATTAATTAAAAAACATTAGGCTAATAAAAAACTTGTGGTATTTTTTTGGTTAATACTGGATCAGGATCAATTATTGATCATTTCTGTGTTTAAAGTACAATAAGCCATTAATTTTATTCCTGATTTTGGTTACCCTTATCAAGACCTTTCAGATGATATGCACATGTCATGGTACCTTATGAGCACTTCGAGATATAAAGGTTTGAACATTCGTCACGCACGAGTGATTTTGAAGACCACTGATGTTGAAATTAGGGGTCAAAGTGAAGGTCACACAAAAGTGAAATACATATCAAATGATAGAGTATGCTCAAGTTAATGATTGGTGTCAAGATGACTTCTTACAACTTTCTGAAGCATGAGATATCTGCAGTGAAAGTTCAGTCTTAAAAACATAGTAAAATTTTACGCTTGAGTAATCACAAAAATGGCGATTTTTAAAGCCTTGTAACTTTGGCAATTGTTAACCGATTTTTAAAAAAATTAGTTTTTTGGAATCAGCATGTCTAACTCTGATAGCATACCAAATTTGAAAAAAATCCAAAGGGGTGGGTGTAAGGGCCTGGATCACTTGACATGGAATGACACTTACTAACAGCAAGAAACCTACAGGGTGTCCCACAAAAAAGTTTATTTTTTAATTTTTAACTGCTTTTGTTTTAGAGCATTTGACTCTTTCATTTTTTCAGGTTTTATTCTACGGTAATAGGAGTTTTATACCTGAAATTTTGAAGCCTTTATCTTAATCATGCCTTTCACAATTGAGCAGCGATCAAAAATAGTAAAGTTCTATTTGGAAACTAAATCACTGGTCCAAACCCAAAGAGAATATCGCAAGCATTTTGGTGTAAAAGAAGCTCCATCTGTGACGTCAATCAAGAAAATTGTTCAAAAGTTTGAAGTGCATGGCACCTGCCACAACAGAAATAAAGGAAATTCTGGAAGGAGAGTGTCTGCTCGCACCGAATTAAACATTGATACTGTACGTGAATCGACTGTGCTTAGCCCAAAAAAATCAATACGGAGGCGTTCATCTGAACTTGGCTTGACAAAGTCCACCGTTCAAAGAATAATGAAGCAAGACCTCAACTTATATCCTTACAAACTGGAAATAAAGCAAACTTTGACTGATAGGGACAAAGAACAACGTTTTCAAATGTGCTTTTATGGTTTAATGAAATGATGGAAAATGATGAACATTGGGTTGGCAAGATATGGTTTTCAGATGAGGCACATTTTCATCTGGATGGATCAGTAAACCGTCAGAACTGCCGTATTTGGGGCACTGAACCTCCAAACGTTGTTACCACCAAATCACTCCACAGCAGGAAGTGCACAGCTTGGTGTGCGCTTAGCTCTGACGGAATCATCGCGCCTTACTGGTTTGAAGACAATGCTGAGAATGCGGTGACGGTTAATCAAGAAACCTATCGCCACGTCATCAAAAAGTTTACTGCTTGTCTTCGTGGTCGTCGCTTTGACTTGAAAAAATTATGGTTTCAGCAAGATGGGGCAACACCTCACACTGCAGTGGAAACACGAAAATTATTGTCTGAAAAGTTTGAAGACAGGCTGATTTCCTTGAAAGCTTCCCACATCTGGGCTCCACACTCTCCTGACCTTAGCCCACTGGACTTTTTTCTGTGGGGCTACGCAAAAGATAATGTCTATAAAAATAAGCCTACCTCTATTTCCGAACTTAAACAAGAAATAACTACGTTCATGAGAGCCATTTCCGCTGACACATGCAAAGCAGTAATTCAGAATTTTGCTGTGAGAGTAAGGGAATGCCTTCTGCGCCATGGCGATCACATTGAGCATGTTATTTAAGCAGCATCATCAAAATATATGACTATTTTTAAGCTCCAGTAACATCAGCTAAGTAAAATGGATAACGACGATTTTGATGGCAAACAAATCTCCAACACATTATTTATGCACGGTGAAACTTTCATTGCTTTATCTTTACAAGTTTTTGCGTTACAAAAATTTTAAAAATAAACTTTTTTGTGGGACACCCTGTAATTACATAAGTAACAGATAAAAGACTTTTATTCTTGAACAGTGCAGGCAGAACTTAACTGTCGATAAAAGTTGCGAGTTATTTTTTAGCTTCACTTTCTGTGTGTTAACAAAAAAAGAATCAAAATTTGAAAACCATAAGAATGCAAAGGTTACAACTCATGTCTGAACTTGAGCTATTACAAAAATAGTTTTTAAAACCTGATCCAAAAAAAAATCAAACGGCTGGTTTTTGCAATGTGTGTCTTTGATAGACCATTTGACAAATAATTAAATTTGTATCTCATTCTGTTATTTCCAATCCTGATAATTTGAGTTACAAAAAGCGATACTTACACAAAGCAAAAATTATCATAATACAATTAATGTGTTTCATTCAAAGACAAATCATCAAATCAAAATTAAATCTTTCATTATACCCGTTGTATTACACCGAAGTGTGTAATGAGTTTGCGTTTTTCGCATCTGTGCACCAGGGCAACACAGCTCCTTTCGAAGAAATGTCGCAGCGGTGGCGAGCCGTTGGCAACACTGTTACTGATTTGACCAGCCCAAGATTTGCACCTAAGACCTCCTGCTCCAGAGACGAACGCGTTACTGCTCGACCAACTGGCCAGTAAGACAAATCATTTTTCAATAAATTGATGTTCGTGGCTAAACTGAAAACAAAACTTATTCTAATAATGTTAAAAAAATAATAATTCCATCCACATGCTTAATTAAACTAAACTGTATTGTATAAAGGCCTATACCATTGTTTGGTTTGCATGCATTAAAAAAGCAGTGACCATTTTAACTGAAAGTTATACAAGTATCAACAGACAATGCAGGTTTAAATATAGAACTTTATTGCAATAGCACTAGGCATAAAAAATCAGCATTAACATGCAACATTTTTATAATTTAGTAAGAATTTGTTTCCACAAAAAATTTAAATAAAGCAACTACTTCAACCATGATTGATTAATGCTCATGCAATTCAACTAGTAATACAGGTAAAGAAATAAACCACTCCAGGTCGACTAATTCAAAGTTTAAATTGTGAAAAAATATTAATAGCAATTAACAAACCTAAATTTCAATTGAATCAAGTTTATTAGCTCACCTGGTGGGGCAGAAATCTTATTCGCCAACATTTTAATATGCTATGCTCATGGAATGTACTACCTTATCTTTGTCAGGGCGAGAATGCAAAGTTAAAAAACAAGCGATTGATGGATGAGAAATTTACGTGACAAACTGAATCCTTTGCTAACATTAGAATTATAACAAACTGGAAATGAGAAAAGTGATCGATTGGAGGAGCATGAAAAACAATAATAGGACATCAAGGGGTTTGAAATAAAGTAGTCAAATTAATGCTCGAAAATTTGTCATTTTGCTTACCATTTATAATGTTGGGGATTTGGTTAATGAAGTTTGATAAATTAACATTTTGGGAAGCCAAGTTTGAAGTCTAAAATTTTAGCTTTGGTCCAATCCATAGAATGTTAACTGTCAAAATAACGTTAATTGTCACATCAATGCTGACTTAATGAATCACAGATGCTGGATGTCTGTTAAGTGTTCTTTTTTGCGAATGAAAAAACTGTGATTTGTTTCACCAATGTATGAGAAGTCATAGCCATGGCAAGGAATTTGATATATTGCTCCTGGTCGCATAATAAGGTCTACTAAGCCGTTGTGACTAACAAGCTCCGTGCAAATGGTGCTGCACGAATTTAGGACGGTTTTACGTTGTGGTTAGTCAAACAACACCATATTTTTTTCTGTCAATCCACGGTAGAAGAGTATAATAACAAAGTCTTTAAATTGTTGTTTTGTGCGGTTTGCAGGGAGTTTGAGTTCAATTTCAAAGTGTCTTCTTCCTATTTGATTTTATCTTAATAGTGTTTGTTGTAGAGCAAACAGCACTGGTTTGGTAAATTAGCAATCCTACAATGAATTATTTGTGTTCAAAAAGGGTGGTCAGATTGGAAGTTTAGATATCGATTGCTGTTGGTTGGTTGGTTTGCAGTAGATGAATGTCGTGAAACCACCCTGCTCCGTTTGTCGGACCAATGTATCTGAAAAAGGAAGTGTGTGTTTGGCTTGGTTTTCGATTGTAAATTTGATTGAGTTTTCAATGATGTTTAAATGATCCAAAAAATCTTCAACGAAGTTTAAATCAACAAAAACGCGGTTGAAGATCTTTAGGATGATTTAAACGCTATCAAAAACTCAGTAAGATATGCAATCAAAAAAGCCAATCACACACTTCCTTTTTTAGACACTTTGGATTGACAAAATGAGCATAGCGGTTTCACTACATCTGTCTACCAAAAACCAACCAACAGCAACCAATATCTAAATTTCCAATCTGACGCCCTCTTAAACACAAATAATTTATTGTATGATTACCAACTAAACTGACCAGTGCTCTTTGCTCTACCACACAAAATCGTCAAGATGCAATCAAGCACTCAAAAGACACTATAAAATTGAACTCGTACTCGACTCTCTTCAAGAACCTTCAAACCATGCTAAACAACAATTTAAATGCTTTGCCACAACACCTTACAACCTCAGATGCACAGAAAAAACATGGCGGTGTTTGTCTAACCACACTGTGAAAATCGTCTTAAAACGGAGCAACATTATTGGCAAGAAACTCACTAGCCTCAAAAACTTAGTAGACTATTATGCAACAAGGAGGAATACATCGAAGTCCTTGCCATGACCGTGACTTTTCATACACTGGCGAGACAAAATGCAATTTTTCCATTCATAAAAAAGAGCATTCGGGAGAAATCCGGCATCTACGATTCGATAAGTCAGCATTGACTTGAAAGTTAACATTATTTTGACAACAAACATTCTAGGGATTGGACAAACGCTAAAATCCTAGACAATCAAAAAAGTTGACTTCACAAAACTCCGATTTATCATATTTCATGAACCAAATCCCCAACACTATCAACGATAAGCAAAACAACAAATTCCCTAGCTTTTATTTGGCTGCTTTACTTCAAACCACATATTGTTCTATTAATTATTGTTTTTCACGCTTCGTTAATCGATCACTTTTTTTGTTTCCAATTTTCTATAATTTTTACATCAATGTATGATTCAGTTCATCACCTAATTTTCTCATCTATAATACACTTGTGTTTTAACTTCACATTCTAGTTCTGATGAAGATAGGTAGAACATGCCATGAGCATAGCTTATCAAAACGTTGGCAAATTAGATTTCTGCCCTGCCAGTTGAGCTAATAAACTTGATTCGATTAAAATTCCTGGTGACTACAATGGAGTTGAATTTTAATTATTTTCCTCTTCTTCAATATCATAACTTTCAACTAAATGTTGATTTTGATCATGTGGCAAAAACAAATTTGGCTTTTTTTGTTTGAATGATTCTAAGCGCAGTAGTTCTTGAATTACATGTTTTTGCTGCAAACCAGATAAAGATCTCAATGACATTTGGTAAGAGCAAACTACACAGTGAAACAAGTAAAACACCATCAAAGCAATATCCCAAACAGGCTGATTCACTGTTAGGCTATTCAGAGGGGTGATAGTAAATTTTATTTGCATAAAATCAATTTAATGGTACAGGTATTCAGTTAGCAATTAAGATAATTAAAAAAACTAAAAAACCCTGTACAGACTGCTTTCTGCTAATGGTACATAGGGTGGAAGAAAACTAGACAAAAAACAGTAAAGCACCTCAATACAACAACCGCATCTCCAGCATCAGAGAACATCTTTTCGTATTGAAACAGGGCACACCCAGAAATTTTTAAAGGGGGGGGGGGGTATGAATGTTTCAAAAAGCAACCAGAACCCAATTGTAGTTAATTTAGTTATAGTCAAACGAGGTTTTGCGCAAATAGTTGCATCGTTACAACATTTGCTCATTCAAAAACCTTGTAAAACCTATTTTGAAAGTTGTTGGTTGTGAAGATTGTGTGCAAGATAACAATGTACCCCTATGGGGGCCTGGGGGCTAAGCCCCCAGCTGCTGAGCAATTCTTGCAATTTTTCAGAAAAAAATTGTTATTTAGATGACATTTTCCACACTTTTAGAGCAATTAAAAAAAGCTAAATTACTAAGATAGGGGACAGGGGGCAAAGCTCCCAGCTACTGGGCAATTCTTGCAATTTTTTAGAAAGCCATTTTAACACCGTTTGGATGGCGTTTTGATGTTTTTAGAGCAATTAGAAAAGGTTAAATTACTAAGGTAGGGGCCTGCTCCCATTCACTGGGCAATTCTTGCAACTTTTCAGAAAAAAAAAAAAAGCCATTTGGATGACGTTTTGAACGTTTTTAGAGCAATCAGAAAAAGCTAAATAACTAAGATTTGGAAGAGTTTGAAAGAATGTATTTTGCTCAGTCAGGTTAACCAGCCCCCATACACCAACTGGTCAAGAAGATCACAAATCTGGTGTAATTTTTTTAAATCAATACGTTTTTAAATTTAAAAGCCTTGTTCATGGCACAGAATTTCAAAATAGCTTTCATTAGGGTCGGAGCTATAATTACCACTCTTTGAGTAATGGGTAGTCTTGCAAAAAGACTGTTTTAAATTGAATGTTTTCATCCAGCTCTCTTCATAAATTGATGCTGAAATGAAGAAAAACTAAAATGCGATAGTATATATAGAGGTTGATTACACTGAAATAGACAATGGGTTGTTATTATGACGTATGATGCTGCAAAATCACCTAAAATACTATAAGGTTAACACAGAAATATAGAAAAATCATTCGAAAATGATAGCTCCGACGCTATTAAAAGCTGCTTTTGAATTCCTGAATATGTTTGCAGAAGAAAAATCTGGACGTTTGAATGCAATTTTGTTGTGGTTTTCGTCTTCAAACAGCAGATTTTTTTTGGCAAAAGTGCATTTGGCTTAGTAGGTATGTTTTACTCAAGACGACTTTTTTACTAAATGGTGTCTGTCTCTTTTTAGTGTCAAGCTCTGCTCTGCTCAGAAGTTTGTGATTGGGTATAATATTATCCATTATTGAATGGATATAACAAATACACATACTTGCACAATATATCCATCTAGTAGTTGAAACACTGTAGAAGCAATATTGTAGTTAAAACAAATGCAAAAACCTCAATTGCTTAGTAAATATCTTGCAGGATCAAATTACAGCCCTAAAACAACATCTTCAGTGATTAACATTAACTTAAGCGATTATTTAGTGAAAAGTAAATATGGCAAAGTGTTACAAACTGCGTTAGATAAACAAAATTATGTCGTTTTTTGAGTTCCAAAAGGGTGGGGCTTTGACCCTTGAAACTTCCCCTGGGTGCGCCACTGATTGGAAGATCTGTAATGGGCGCAAGCCCAGGCCAGCTAACTGAGACTAACCAAGGAATATGCCTGCCACGAGCAGAAGCCACAATCCAGGTAGAAGGTGATAAGACGCGACTCCTGGCCTTGGCTAACGCATGCCATTGTTAGCCTAACTGGTCTGAACTTGGCCCATCACAGAGCTCTTGATGCGAGGAGAGCGAGATGTATCAGGTGTATTGAGGTGCTAAACTGTTTTTTGTTCAGTTTCACCTCACCTCTGAAGAACCCATTAGCAGGAAACAGTCTGTAGTGGGGTATCATAATTATTTTGAAATTTTAACTGAACTTTCTGTACAGTTAGCACTTTGGAACCTGGAGAGACAGTATTCAAGCAGAATCAATATACCAAGATTCTATATAAGATTTACTGTCATGCACCTGAAGAGCCTAATTATGAAACAGCCTGTTGAGTGTTTGGAGCATTATTTTTGAACATTTTTTTGCAGTTTTACTAATTTAATTGTTAAGCTTTTGAGCTTTTGTATTAAATAGTAATTGTGACATTTTTGAGCCATTTGTTATTTACTGCTGAATGCTTATCACTTATGAGGACTTATCGGTTTCAATAAAAAAAAGCACTTGCTTCATCAAGCATTTAATATTCACATTATTGGAAAACTAATTTTCTTTTCTGCATTAGTTGCTTGCACATTCAAAAGAAAACGCAAACAGCAAATTTAAACCGGTGACAGCAAGTATTTTTGTTCCAATTCGGAGACAGTTTCTCTTCAAAAGTTAATATTTCTTATCACACTTAGCCAAAATGGACGTTTTCTTTATTTCTACCACATTAAAAATTTTTTTTTTAGCAACTTTAATAAACGATTTTTTTTAACAACTTTTGTAATAGAAAAAAATTTTAAATGGTTGAACAGGGGTAGAATGACATCTAAATTCACTTAAAAAGTAACAATTTAAAACTGTGAAGTTTTCCAACCCCTGCAATCCTCACGAAAAAGCAGGCAACGAAAAAAGATGAACTAGGAATTTTTAAAGCTTTTCACAAAAAAAAATATCACTCACTGCTACTCAGTGACATCATTTGAAACATCACAGACCCATTCCACAAAAAAGTTAATGACAGTAACTATTGGGTCATTTGGGTCACAGGTGTTTAGCTGGAATTGCCCAAACTCAATATTTGCTTGCAAATTTCTGGTTTAGCTAACACTGTTGCAAGATTGGCTTAAATTTTAGTGGTTCAATAATAAAACTTTTTGACTAAAACCGAAAAACAAGGAAAAGGTACAGTGGAAAATGTTGCTTTGTACAGCCACCTGGTCTGGTACTTTGGGATGTTCATTTTAGAATATCTGCATAATCTAGAACAATTTCTGGTCTTTTTTTTAAATTCCAGAATTTTTCCAGAATATTGAATCCTACTGCAAAATAACGAGATTATTTAATTTTGTAAAACATAATGCTAATTGATAGCAATATTGCTTTTGCTGAGTAGCAATAGTGATGGCTATATCAATCGAGACATTACTGCATTGTTATGGGCACTAGTCGATCAACAGTTTTTGTTTTTTTCGTTTGATAAAGAAAAATACCGGTCTATTGCTGCCATGAGAAACAACATATGAATTTTCAATCTTTGTTTTCCCCCATAAAACAAACAAGTTCTGAAAAACAAAAGAGTTAAAACAAATGCATATGCTGTACACACCTACTATTATTAGTGATAGCATGATGCATGCATAGAAAAGGGTGTGTGAAATGGCTGTTTGCTGTGTGCGCTTTTACTGAGTGAACAATGCGTGATCAATGACATACATACAAAAACAACTTGAAGCAGCGCATCTTAACAAATTTTTACTACTTTGATTCCATAATTTGGAACCGGTTCAATTTTGGAACCAGTTCCAATGG
The DNA here is from genome assembly GCA_963965965.1 of Trididemnum nubilum. NCBI lineage: Eukaryota > Metazoa > Chordata > Ascidiacea > Aplousobranchia > Didemnidae > Trididemnum > Trididemnum nubilum. The sequence goes on from CAWYPQ010000139.1 coordinate 32,914, forward strand.
ATTTGGTATTCTGGAATGAAAATCCCTGCTAGTACTCTGGTATAGGCTAAATAGGCCTACCGGTTACAGGATTAAGAGACCACTAGGGATCTAATTCCATTGGCTGAGTCGGAATTTGCTTTAAAGAAACATTATCCTGACAATTTAACCTGATGCCTGAGCAGTTTTACTGGTTTTACATAGGCTACCAGTATCCCGTATTGATCTAATTGGCAAAATACTGTATTTACCACTTTTGTTGCAACTTATACTCACAATTTTCTTTTGATGCATCATAGATCAAATTTATGCTATAAAACCTGCTTTGGTTTGCTTTTTGCAAAAAACTACCTTAGTAATTTTACTTTTCCAACTTTGGCCAAAACACCAAATTGATACTTTTTAGCAAAAACTTAACTCATTCCAAAAAAATGAACAAATGTGTGTAACTTAGAGTTGTATTTACAGTAAAAACTTTCTATTTTTTGTTCGCGCTCTTGGTCACTTCAACAATTAAAACAATATTTTTACTAAAACAATCAATTGAATGATCTGAATCATTGAAGCATTGAATCCACTCGCAAAACAAAATAAGCTACTGTTAGTCAATCATCAGTTGATAACGCATTATGGCAATTACACCATCTTTTCAAACATAATCAATTCAGCAATGCCATAGCAAATGAATTTATGGCATTACAATTATATCAAATTTAATCAGAACCATTCAAATAAAAACGCAAAAAACGTTGTAATACAGTGCATTTTTGAAAATAATTCAAATTCAGTGTTATTAAAAGTATTGGAAACGTTTTTGCTTAATTTTTCTTTGACCTGGCTTGACCTATTATTGTAAATGCCTAATACGCAAATTTCAATAACTTATTGGCAAGCAAGCAACAGTACAAACATGCAACTTAATAAAATGTCTTATTTTTTCCAACTGTACATTACCGGGTGCACAGACAATACGAGCAGAATCATCAACTGGTACAAGAGTATTAGTACCAGAATCTGACTGTACACAAGTATAGTTAGTGTTTACTCCAAAAAATTTTTCTTTGCATTGAAATTCAACAGTGGAACCAAAATCGACTGTATCTTCTCCATTTACAGGCTCAGCATCTTCATCAGCCAATTGTGAAGAGTTGCAAGTCACTAAAAATATGAATGAAAAAATCCTTGCAGAGTGAAACTACTTTACTGTACTAATGCTATATAACACTTACGAAGCAAATAGAAAAATGTATTTTACAAAAAAATGCGCAAAGATCAATAACTTTGAACACCTCGATTTCTTTAAGTGAGGGTGTTGATTTTTTTTTCAATAAAGTAAAAACATGTTGTTCTCCAAACGAGTTGAGTGATGCACATATTCAAAGGGTCCACGACAACTGACAGCAAAACAAATGATGCCAATTGGCTGAGAAGAGCGATCAGGCGATCATAAAAATATTTTATTATCCCCAAAGCCATCCTGCCCAAACCCTCACTGTGACAAAACCGTTGGTTCGCAGTCGGTATATTCACAGATAGTTTGTTGTGGTCAGTTGACTTAACTTGCGTTTGACAGGAAAGTGAAAGCAAAAAAATTAATGAAAGCCACTTCTCACTACTCTCAACTGAGAAGTCTGATCATGCTAGCAGTTTGTATGTACCTGAATCGAATTTTACCACTAACTTTCAAACATTCCTTTAAACCATTGTTTCCCAACCTGAGTCTGCAGACTCAAATGAGTCCATGAGTAAACCTACCATGAAAATATGTGCTGCTTTAAGCATGCAACTGGAAACTATCGCTATGTTTGAATTTTTAAGTGGTTAAGTTTATGTATTTATAAGGACTTTCCTATTTTAGCAATGCACATTTAAACAAAATGAAAAAAGCTTTACGTCCTTTGTGGTTGACTTCCGAAAAGTCAGAACAACTTTCACTGGCAGTTAAGTGACACTATCAACCACCAACTCTGCAGTTGCAACAAGCTCAAATCAATTATGCACACACTGCTGGACAGCGCTGTTTCAAGCTTTTAGCTCTCATCAGCAGCCCTCAGCACATCTACACCAAGAGTATTTCTAAGCCACCTCTCCACCAAACTAGACAAATCATATTGCCTACACAGCAGCATAGGCTTTAGAGTAAATAATCGATTTTTCACTTATGGTACTTCACAAAAGAACGGTGTAAGCCATTCAAATTTGTCCAGTTTGACACGTCAAGCTTTTTCAGTTTTCATTTCTGCGGTCACGCAAAAGCGAAGTTCTTGTACTAAGGATAGCTCATGACTGTTCTTAATACAAGAGCCCATTGGTTTTTTAGTTGTTCTTTTGTAAAGTATCACAAGTAAAACATCGATTATTCCCTGTAAAGATTCTTTAACACGTTGACTGCCGACCGGTTTTTACCAAAACTGCTCAAAAATGCCAAACAGATTAGAGCTAAAGTAAGAATGCCACAAAGCTATGAAGTCGATTTTTGGCAACAGCTAAACTTAATTGTCATATATCACGCGAAAAAACTACCTACAAGTATACTCGTAGTTGGCACCTGAATCAACAAATTTGTCAAAAAAATGTCACTCTACGAGATAACTCATAGCTGAAAACAACCATTTTTTTACACATGACCAAATATTGCTTTACAAAATTTTCAACATAACTTACGGTATCATCGTGTATTTGTATTGAAAAAAATTTTCCAATTACCACATAGTATTTTTGTTTAGCTATAGCACATGTAGTTAGTGGTCACTCGTTACTAGAAAGAAGTTTAGAAATCTAGAAGTCAGATTAGAATCAGATAAAATTTGAATTTGGATTCAACAGCTAGTGTGAGCTGAAATCAATTGCTAATGGACAAATTCTTATAATGCTTCTTTACTAGTGAACAAGATGTCAACCAGGCTACTGGTAAGCTGGTAATAAAATTTACCAACTTCCAGTTACAGTACTGGTCACTACAGTACACCATTTCTAATACAGAATAGCCTTTCACTGTTCCATACACCAGAGTAGCATAGTTCACATTCCTCTTTTTGCAGTTGACAAGATATAGATCTAATAAACTGAGTAATAGTAATCAGAGGTGGAGTCGAGGACACGAGGCTTGAGGCCAAGGCCAAGGACACAAAAAAATTCCGAGGCCAAGGACAGACCCTCTCAAGGCCAAGGACTCAGGAGCAAGTGTTCTCCATAAAAAGTCATTAAAAATTTTTTTCAGGCGAAAAAGGTCTTCAAAAATTTTTTTCAGGTAATCTCTACTTGAGGAAAACGAAAAAAGGTCTTCACAAATTTTCTGCGAGGTTTCTGGCGTTTTCCAACAACATTTCAACGGTTCAAAAAATAGCCCTGTCTTTGAGCCAAGGACAGGGCAAATTTCGAGGACTTGAGGCTTCGAGGCCAAGGACTTCGAGATGTGTCCTTGAGAACTCCACCTTTGATAGTAATCCTATTCCCTACTTGGACAGATTTTTTTGGAAGAAAATTTCGGCTACACACACCCCTGATTAGGCTACCCTACTGTTCAAATACTGGTACTGTAGCCTAACAGGTTACATCACTCTGAGTAACCCAAATTTTGTTCTTTCTGTTTTTTTAGATATTTTAGCTTTTTCCATGTTCCTAATCACTATTATATTTTCACCAAGTTGGTCAAATTCAATTTAGCTTACAGTCTAAAATTAAGTTTACTAACACTGACTTGGTACCATATGGCTAGAAAAAGATATATATCTCAGGATGAATGGGATGATTACTTGGACTTGAGTGACTCTCATTCAGAAGATTTTTCTGACTTATCTGATTTTGAACATGATGTACATGCACTATATGTAGCATCAGATACAGATGAATCAAGTTCAGATCAAGATGAAGAAGCGGCAATAGTGCATCCTCCTGTGCCAGCATTTAGACTATCTCTATCTGCTGATTCAACAGCAGTTGCTGCTGCAACTTCCATATAAATCTGTAGCTTTTCTTAAAAAAAGATGAACATCCCACAATGTTTATCATTTCCAAACTCTGCAAAGCTTTAGTCAGTCTGCACAAACACTACAGGTGAAACTGCTTAGCAACTTTAGGTGTTTTACTCAAAGTGGCAGCAATGTTTCATAAGCAATATAAGCATACAATACATTGCATGTAAAACGTTTGTTTGACTAAAATTTTGCTTGGTAAACTTGGGAAACTTTTTAATTTTGGAGGCTATTATTGGTGTTACAAGTGCCAAAATAATTTTCGTTTTGTGCTACATATGCCGAAGGGTCAATTTCATGCACTAAAATCACGTATATACTTGTAGTTTTTTTTTTCATTGGCATTTCGAAAAAAACGAGTATACTTGTAGTTGGCACCAGGGAACAAACGCCTCACTACGAAAATACTCGTAGTTGGCAGTCAACGTGTTAAACAAACTGTTTATTGAGTGCAACTAGATGGAGTTCTTTTGTTTATTTGTTCATATTCTAAAATAATTGTTTTGGAATTAATCTTTTGACAGAGTGGTCAATGTGTTGTGTATGGTGACAGTTGATTGAACTAAGCCGTGATAACTTTACGTTATTGCATCACACCAATTCTAAAATGGCTGGCAAAAAGACAAAAATTTCACTGAAATTTGAAAAATTTTGATTCAAAAAATTTTGCTCTGAATTAAGTGCTTGTGTTAATGTTGTGAAATTTGTTATATCAATTACAGTTCTGGCGATCGCAAAATCAGTCATGGACTAAAAACGTTGGAAAACATTGTTTTAAACCAGCATAACTACAACTCAAATTATACGACATATATGAAAAAATTATATGCATAAATAATGAATAAATATAAATTACACAATGTACATCATATGACAACCTAAATGAATGAGAACTGGGGAGTGGGAATTGGGGGAACATTTGCTGTTCCTCAATATGCAACTGATACAGTGATGACTTAATCTATCCACCAAATGGTACAATAAAAGTCAATGTTTATGAGGTATTCCAGCAGGTCTTCACTGCTGGTGTCAGATATGCTGCAAGGAGGCCTTAATACAGGGAATTTTGGGTAGAACCTGACTGAATGTCCACTAAGGTGATTTTTGCCTCAAAAATTTTATTTTCTTTTTACCTGCGTTCAAAAGATGTAATTTGTATAAAAACATTTTCTGTGAAATATATCTATTTAAAAACAGTCAATTTCTACGAGGTCTTTTGGCAGAGTTTCATGAACCATTGTGAAAATAAACAAAAACGTCTTTAACTTCTTAATCGTTTATGTTAGAAACTTCATTTTAGTCTCCATACCCACTAATTCAAATCTGAGGATGCTTTTGGAGTAGATTAAAATGTGATCAAATTTAAGCTTACTTTGATTCCAGCAAAATTTCACAACAGAGCACCAAAATTACTCTATCGCAGTAAATTTTCATATTATATAATAAAGTAATATGTCACCAACTCAGTTTTTAGGTTAATTTTTAGTATGAGGTGACAATGGTGAAATTGGAAAGTTTTAATGCTTCCTTATTACGTAACTTTATTAACTGTGAATCTAGTTGTGGTAGTTTGGTAACATGGTAGTGTGATAGCCTCTTCATACTATTTTATCAGTCATTGAAAGCATAGAAACATCACTGAAGGCTACGTGATGTGCAGATTACCAGTAAACTATTGTACAAATACTTCAATTTTGAGTTAGCAAACATATTCTAGCACAAGCTAAATTGGCTGTCATTCCAAAATGTTTCTGTACTAAATTGATTTATTTCTATCTTCTTATGCTGGTATGAAATTTTTTGTATCATAGTTTGACAAACAATTTTTTATGACTTTTGGTTACTTTGAATCTACACTCTCCAGGCATCTTTGATTGACCACTGCTTTATTTCTAAGCATTAAAGCAAAAACAAGCCACTTTCACGCAATATTTTGAATTTGTCTTTGTCAAAACTACGTAAATATGTCAAAGTATTTTAATGTGTATAAATGTGTAATGTTTTGTCAGATTTTGCTATCTTAACTTTTCTTTGGTATCACAAAACTTTGTTTCTTCCCAAGTTCTGAACATTGGCAGTTTCTCTCTTCGTAAAGCTACACGCAGCATAGCGTATGACAATGCACTACTAAGTCACTTCTAAATTTATCCAGATCTGAAGGCTGTCATAATAATATGAAAGTTTTTTAAAATTGTTTGCAAAACTTTAATATAGGTGCTTAAGTGTTTTACTATTGGATGTAGTTAAGGTGTTATATAAGATGGGCTTCAAAAATAGCTGTACTTTAAAGCAAAACTAATGACATGCTATACTTACCAAACTATCAAATTGCATCTACACATCAAATGTCAAAATTAAAGTGCTTTTGTTAAGTGGTCTTTGCCTCCATTCATTTCTGCTGATGTTGATACTTTGATAATTAAGTTATTAAAGTCAACACTAATGGTTCTATCAAACAACGCAAGAAAAAACTTTATGATGCCAATTTGGTAGCTTACACAAAAAAAATTCTCTTGGTTAATAAATTCAAGTTAGGATTTAGGAAATGATTCAAAAAAAGATAGCAGCATTGTGACCTAAACCTCATCCCAGTTGTTCCTAAACGCTGCATCAAGGTTTGGGTTTGATAAAGCACACTTTGAAAAAGTTAACATTTTGATAAAAGATAAATTTTTTATGTTTTGAAAAGTGACCCCAACTTCCTTTCAAAATCATTGATTTCTAAGCAGATGCTAGTTAAAAATGTTAATGCCTGAAGTATTCTAGTAGCTGTGCTAATGAGCTAAAAATGGAGTAAAACTGACGAGCCCATAACTTTTCTCAAAATTATTTTCAAAATGTTATTTATAGTGTATGAATAGTTCTAGATAAGAGATTCAAAATTGTCAGTATTTACACATGCTGGGTATAACCTCGCGTTGAAGCAACTTTAGGCGCCTAGCTAAAACTGAATTAGGAAACTCGACAAGCTAACATCTATTTGAAAAATCAGCTCAACATGCATACAAATAATGACATAAATAGTGTGGTATATCTACATTGCTAAAGAATTGTTTGAGGCCATGTTTTGGATATGTTATATGAAAAAAATTTAACTGTTAAATTGATAATACCCCAATGGGGTAAAACCGATTTTAGGTAGTACAGTAATATGTTTTTGTAGTGTAGTATATCAACTGTGACTGATTTCATACGTGCCTGATAAGCTGATGGCTGTAATATCTTACATTTTTAAAGACAACATCCTTAGCTAATGTAACTGAAGGTCTAAAAAACATGCCTAGTTTTTGAAAAGGAAGAAATTACGCTTGTGTTGCCATACTCTTAACGCTAATTCGAAGCGAAATTGTAAATAATGCAAAAATAAAGTTAAGCTTTATTCTTGTATAAGTCATATGGGTTGATTTTTTAGTGTGGAATGTTAACGAGGTAATACTGGTGATAGAATTAAGCATTTGATACTTGTATGTGCTATTATGCAATAAGTAATAGATAAATCTGTATATTAGATGGTTAAATTATAGCTTAGATTGCTGATTGGCAATTAAAAAACTAAATACTATATTCATGGTCCACACAATCTCGAATCACGCACATTATGAAAATTGCTAGAGCTGGTATTTTGTTATATTTTAAAAATTGCTGTGAAAATTAAATGCATGTGATGGTTTTTGCAATGAAACACTCTAAATATTATGATACTAAGTGAATATAATCAATTTACTGTGAATCAGTGTTCCCATTAAGCTGATTTTTTTCAGCAAATCAGCGATTTGTTGGAGCAAGGGCAAATACTTTTTGGCAATATAGTAAACTTTGCTTTGGAAAATCCAACTAATTTGTGAAAATATGACATTTTGGCCCATATTCTAAGAGAGGATTTGAGCAGCAGGTACAGCTCAAGCTCTTCTTGGGCTCAAAATCGGTATTCTAAGAAAAATTTCAAGTAGCACTTTCAAGCTCAGCTTGGGAGCTTTGAAGTTCAGCTTAAACCGCTGTGGTATTCTAAAAGCGAACTTGAAATGAAAATTTGTCAAGCTGAACTTGGAAATTGCCAAAATCTTGAGCCACCTCAGGGGCAGGCTTGAGCTTACGCTTCACTAAAAAATTGGTGTTAAACCTTTTGATTTCCGGCGAAATTTTTATAATATAGGCCTAGAAGGTTTCAGGTTTCAGAATAGTGGTTATGTTTCGGCCAGGCCGATAATAGTCTATGATGGTTTCGAGACCTTAACGGCATGTAGGCTACCGATAACCTAATTCAATCAGTTGCGGTAAAAGTTTGCAGTGAATCGGTACGGTAGCCTAACTTTTTAAGCTAGCATTTAATAGCAGAGAAAAATAACTAGCTGACTAGTAGATTATTAAGCTTAACAATAAATATATAAATCAATTTGGCTGCAAACAATAGCCTAACTTTGCTTGAGTTGCATGTCAGGCGTATGATCTGTTGAATTTGATACGTTAGTGCAATTCGGTTTTCAGTAACGGTAGCCTAGGCCTATTTGAACAGAATTTGAGAAACGCGTTACGCATGTTACTGCTGCTCACTTACCGGTTTCTCGATAACTACGGAAGTTCAAGGATAGATTTAAGTATGAAATAGCCTAGTACTTTTTTTAACTGTAGTACCGGTAGCTAACCTATCGGTATGGCTTATTTTTTGGTGACATGATTTAGATTTATTTTAATAGGCTTACTGAAAGTAAAATTAGAAGTCTGTAAGCAAGAACCCTACAATCTTCAGCTTAGTTTTTTTGTTGTTCGCTAAACAGCGTTTCCTACTAGGCCTATTTGGTATAAATTTAGAGGGCATGTGTATGCTACTCATTTAATGGGCTGAAGTATTAATTGTTTGACATTTTAGTAACCTGCATTTAGCAAATTACTGGTATATTGTCTAACCTGCTAACGTATTGCAACATCTAAGCAAGATAAGGTCTTAAGCTAAATGCCAAAAAAATTATTCAGCTTTATGATAAATGAGCATTCAGAATAAGAAATATAAAAAAGTGTAAATGAAAATTGATCCTAATACCCCTATTTTTGTCAAGTCATCCAATTCGACTGTTTTTGACCTTATCAAAATGACATTTGATTTTTTGCAACATGCAAGTACAGAGTATAATGCAATATCTTAACAAGAAAAATAGTACAAGCGTTTTGGTATCTAGCACTACTCGATTTTTTGCTGTTTCAGGAATTAAAGATTTTGATTAAAGTTATTTAGTATGGTAGCTGTTGTTGCATAGTTGAAGAAGAAATTTTCTGCATGCTGGCCCAAACACTAAAAAATCCATTGAAGACATTGCTGTAGCATGTGATTGTGCAGCACAGGTAGGCCAAGTTCTAATTCATTTCTCAACGTACTTACTGCACAACATATACAAATGGAATCCTTTGTAAAGCACGTAAGAATAGTAGCGACACTCATCAATAGTTGGTAATTTTGTAGTATTATGCTTTGTATCACTAAACACATGCTTTTTAGAAACATGCATATTGGAAACAACTGTTTACCGATAGAGTTAATCAATGCTTTCCCAAATTTATGCTATTTGCATTTTAGAATTTCTTGTTTGTAATTTATGATGTTTTCTGAGTTGCGCTACGAGAAGTATCTTTGCTGTACCTTTGGTTGGCCCTGGCAGCTTGGCAAATAAAGATGCAATTGCCAGAACGTACAGAAAGAAGTGGCTTGTATGTGCGGTATCAGCTCATGGTCGCCTGCGTGGTGAATCTGGTGAAGGTGAATTTATTCTTTACTCAATATTGCAGAAACATTTGTTTTAGGAACATTTGTCTTGATGTATATCGGCATAATCAACTCATGCCTTGGCAGCAGATAAATAAACTGAAACCCGAAAGGTCCACAAAAAGCAAACGATGAAAGTTGCACTGAAGAAAATGCAATTTAAGCCTAAAAGCAAACTGAAAGCAATAAGCAGTATCGCAGGTAAATACAGTAATTAAAACTCAGTGCGATGACTTAAGTCCTTTTTTTAACTGATTCTAGAAATTAATCCACCGCTAAGTGCCAAAGCGTGTATCAGACTACATCAGTTATATGCCACAGTAGTTGAGCTAAGTTATAGTTTTCAAACCCAATACGTGTTTTTTTTCTGAAATTTTGTGACTAAGTGAAATGCCATTGCAATATTTCCAGATTTTTAATTTTTGTTTTGTTTTATTTGGACCAAAACGCGACTTCAAAAAATAAATAATCGCAATCCACTTAATGAACAATGCAATAGTACCGGGTAGCTCTAATATTATCTGAGAAAGAGCTCTAAAAAAATCTGAAAAAGGACGTTGTTAAAAAAACAAAAAATAACGTTTTAATCCAATGTGCTGCACTTTCTTAAGTATAGGAAAAACTGTAACAAAGGTAAAATAATCATTTATAGGAGCATTTTTCTGAAGTTGATGAAAGCTATTTTGTTGCAGAAAAAGCTGTAAAAGTTTGACGAGACGACAGAAGCAGCTGGCTGAAAGAAGCAACAAGTTCAATCACTTCGCAAATTTTACGGCTGCTTGATTGTGACATGATTAGCAAATTCTCCACAGTATGGCATGGATGGGTGGATTGTGAAAGAGATAACAAAACACTGCCAGTGATGCAAAGTTTTTTGGGGGGGCTGACTGAAGTTGCAATTCCTGCAGGACGTATCACATGAATGTAAACAATGAAACAAGATTAGACTTTTTTTTCCGTTTGGCTATGCCGTTTTTGTTGCTTTTGCATATCAATCAACTACGAGACCAGGCGCTTAACCAGATTATGCTAGGTAGGGATGCGAGCTTGAACTAAAAAAGTCATATTTTTCTGGACGATTTTTATGATTTTTCGAAAAATATAGCTATTTCAACTCCATTTGTGTGCCATTTCGTACGCTTTTAGCCCCTCTTCCCGATTACGATTACGCCATTGTCAACTGTATTTTAGGCCAAAAAATAAAGGAACCACCACATGTCTACCATTAGCTTGTGATTACATCTAAATTGAATCTTTTTCACCTAACTTTTGTGGTTTTCTCTTGTTGTGCACTTGATTTTCTTTATTTAATAAAGTATAATTTGGTAAAAAAATATCCTCGAGTTTGAGCAAATTGGAAAGATAAAAGGCCTTATAACTGATTGGAAGAGACATGTCTGCAAATGGTGCTGAGGGCATCGCTATAAGCATGAAACAGTACGACTATTTTTTCATCGCTCAGTATAGTGTTTAACAGTCCAAAGTAGAAATTATTTGACATTCATTTAGAGTGAAGTTTGTCGAAATAATTAGAAACGCTGTTATACCAATTGTTATAGTCTGCTGGATTTCTGAGTTAAGATCGAAATTCTGAGTGTACTATTTCAGTACTATACGCTATACCCAGTACTTAAATTGTAGGGGGGACGCATCCCCCCATCGAAAGTTAGTGTCCCCCCATCGAGATTTAGCGTCCCCCCATCGAGATTTAGGTGTCCTCCCATCAAGATTTGAGCCTTGGATGATCAGACAAAAAAGACCTAATTTCTTCACCTAATTTTGGCGAAAAACCACTTCAATTTCCGGCGAAGACCTTTTTTTGGTGTTTATTCAATTTCGGCGACGGAATTAAGTAATCTTCACTACAGTACTTTTGCATGCAAAATGCGTTTCGTCAAGGCTGCAAAAGCGTCCCCCAATGCAAAATTTTACAATTTAAGTACTGGCTACACCCACAACGCTATGATCCAATACAGAGATGGAATCGGTCAGGATTTTCTCAACCCACCCCGACCGGTAAATTTCAAAATCTACGCTGGTCGACCGGTTTTTAACAGTAGGTTTTTGTTCACTGTTCAATGCATCTAATGAAAAATTTTCAGAAGGGGGGCATGGGTGAGGTATTAAAATTTGTGACTCCGGACGGGCGAAGAGTTGCAAACGGGCCGACTAGTTCAGGCCCGAAACCGGCTCGAGCCTGGAAGCCCAAACCCGGCCTGAACCCGAAAACTAATTTGAAGCCCAAATCATGTCCGAAAAAAAACGAAAATTAAGTTAGGCCTGAAAAATTGAGCAATGTTGCCAAGTTATTTTGATGGACGTCTCAAGCCCGAATTAAACCCAAAATTTTGTCAACTTTAGGCCCGAACCCGACCCAAAAAGCCTGGCCCAACTTACAACTCTGGACGGGGGTCTCAGAAAAAAAGTTTTTGCGTTTTTTGCGAAAATAATTAAGGAAAAACTCAATCTGTTATATCTCAGGAACGGAAGGTGCTAGAAACCTCAAAGTTGGTCTTCAGATCTGTCAAAAATTTTTGAGAAAAACTCGAGCAAAAAAATTTCCGACCTAAATGCCATTTTAAGTACTGAGTGTAGCTATGAGCTTGTAGTGGTTACTATAGGCTGCATTTGTCTGTATAACTTGTGTTTTGTTCCAGAATAATTCAAGCAAATACGCAGGCTATCATTTTTTGGAAACAAGGCAACATTTATTTAATCCAAGCAAATTATACAAATGCAGAAGTCTACTAATATTGCATTAATCCCTTTTGTAATTATATTCATATTTTCACACTAACAGTTGCTAAAGAGTGCGTTGCCACACAACCTTGCAAACTAAATGCATTTTTCATTTTCCTTTCACTGCAAAATATTTTTCAAAAAATTACCAATCAGGTGGTTGAAACAAATCACATGATGATTGCGTAATTCAAGTGGAACTCGAAATTTGGTCGATCTGAAGTTCCTGCCAAAGTTTGTTCTTATAATACCATTTTTAGCAGGGACTTGAGTAGATCCCAAGCAGATGCTTGAAGTAGATGTTTAAGCAGCTGCTCAAGCCCTCTCTTAGAATACGGCCCTTAGTGTACTTCAATACTGGATTGGTATGAAATTTAGGGCACTTAATCTTCTTTCTAGAGCTTTGGGCACACTTGTTTCAAGAAAATTTGGGCACTCGCCGATTATCCGCAAAGTTAGAGGGAACACCGCTGTGAATAGCATCAAAATTTTTTGTTCCAACATTAAAAACAAAAAAATAAAAGCTGTCTTCGCTCATTTTCACAATGATTCATGTAAAGTGCCTGGAGGACCCCCTAAACCTTGTTGAATTTAAAAAAATTTTTGTATGTTCAATTTTTTCCCAAAATGAACAGTTTGAAAGCAGGTGAAAAGTAATATGATAACTTTCAAAAAATATTGAGGCTTTATAAGCACCCTAATGTCCACCCTGGGTAACCACCAAAGCTCGCAAAATCTGCAAAAAACTACACAACAAGTAATGAAAGACGAACTAATGATTTCCATTGAGTAACTTTTTTAATCAAAGCTAGCATTATTGCTGTAATTAGTGTGCAAAACCACCACAAAAAACTTTTTTGCATACTCGTGACTTTCTCGTGGTACACAGTTTAAAAGGGCCTGCACTTGACACCAAGTACAAAAGCAGTCAGCATTGTGGTTGATGTAATTTAATAATGCAGCAATAATGCTGTCCTAATTATGTGTTTTCAACAATAAAGTATTTCCCTTGCTTAATAGTGATTCAACATTTGTAGAATATCAGTGCTAATCAAAGTTATCACATAAACAATTTTCCAAAAAAGAAAATTACCTGTAATACATTCCACTTGTCTTCCATCATTTGATACAAACATTCCACCATCAGCACACAAATATTCTACAACCGTTATTCCTTGATACCCAGTACTGCATACGAATACTACAGTTTCACCAGATTCAACCGAAACCTCTCCATTTTGTGCTTCAATATTCGATTCATCAGTACCAATTACAGATGAAGTAAAGCAAATCTCTGGCTCTTCCGATAAACACAAGACTTATTAATAACAGAACCAAAAAAAATTGAAATCAGGCCTTTACTGAAACCTCAATCAGAAATTAATCTATTTAATCGTATTTTACTATCTCTTTGCAAGTTTTATAAGTTGAGGGAGTGAGGGGATTAATAATAATTGCTCAATGCTCATTATTGAATGTTTAAGAATAAGGATTAATGAAACCTCTCAAAAGCTAAGGTAAAAAATTTGATGCTTATCAAATAATTGGAAGAGAAAAATGGGGCAGAAATATAGCTCACCCAATAACATACAACAAAACACAGCTCCAACCAACCAACATTTGATGGTTTGGTGCCTTTAACCAATTTTTGATTTTTTTGAATGAATATTTGCTACTTATTGTTTCTTATTTTATGCTCGATTTTGTCAGAAAATTAGTATTGATATTACTTAGTTGAACAATCTTAATATGGGTGGCAGTTGCAAAGTTCTGAAACCCGCCGCCCCACCTATAGCATGCCCGTGGCAACCAATTGCTGTTAGTATTGGTCTGTGAACATTAATGCACAAACTAAGGCTTTGATTGTGTAAGAACAACAAATGTTTAGCAAGTGCATAGAGCATGAAGCAATTACTTTCATTTTATTAGTATGATTTTGAAAAGGTTTATGTGCTCAAAAAAATTACTTAAAAAAAATTTTCAAATTCTGATGTGTGAACTTCTTTTATTTTTGTAGGGGAGTTCCCAGAAGAAAACGTTTTGTTGAAGAGTTTTTCTGATGATCAATATTCATTGACTGTTTATTCATTGACAAAGTGTTCAGTGCATGACTGACAAACGTAATTGGTCCCTCTAGTGTGCTATATGCAACAATGTTACAACCCAGTTCTTCTTTCATGATCACAATATGGTGTGTGCATTAGGGTGGTTCTTATTTAAGGGTAAAAATAACAGTTGTATGTTCATTAGCTCTCTGCTCGCAAGTTGAATCATTTTGACCCAAAAACACTCCTAGTGAAGTTTGATGCATTTTGATCATAGTTTAAAAGCGGAACAGAGGGGTAATTTTTTGCAAAAGTAGTAAAATTTTTGATAAATTTCAAAAATATTTTTGGTTGCTATCAATCGGCATTGATAGTTGATATAAACATATAAAATGCGCAATGAACACTACATATACAATAATCTTGGTACGTTCATGTTACAATCGTTTAAATTGCATGCATGAGCAGCTAGCAACATAAAATCAGTTGTAATTCAGAAAAATGCAATATACAAATTTTCATTGTTTGTTTTGTTGAAGTAGAGTAGTTGTTTTTTTTATCAGCTAGGTAGGCACTTTGGTAATCAGAAATTACTTGCAGTATAGAAATAGTAGCTGTTATTCATTTTTGGTTAAGAGATTGTTATATGACTGCACAAAAGCAAGTCCTTGCTCACCATTGCTATTAGTAACTCTTTAAGTTTTTAGCAATCAATTTCGCAGATCAAAAGCTTTGTATTTTCGACCAGAATCTTGGATTTTGATGGAAAAAATTGGAATCAAGTCGAAGTATTTTAAAAGTCTCTGTGTTGGAAGTCAAGAAATCTTGACAATATTTATCTTTTAGAAAATCACGTGGATGGTGTGGCCTTTTCAGCTAGTTTTTTCATTATCTTCATGTTATTGCTCGGCAACCATGTGCTGCTTTGTTTTAAACAAAACAGCATTAAATCAAAAAAGCCACAAGCAGCGAGATTTCAGTCAAAGAATGCAGATGTTTAGACATCTTTTGGGAAGTGGCAAAGGAAACTGCTTAGTTAAAAGTTTAAGAAGGAATTTTAGTACAGCTAAATTCCGACAAGGTGCTTTAATTGCACAGGAACAGTAAACCAGCTTCAATGTAGACTTGCTTGCAAAAACAAACCATTCTTTTATAGCTACTTCCTCTTCAGTGATGACTGATGAGACTCAACTGTTTTCGAAACATCTATACATTTAAAGCATGAAGAAGTTTGCTCATCCAGCATGAGTGGTGCACAGGCCCAGGTGTACAAAATTTTGCATCGCGAGTTGAAGTTTCTCCTACAAGCAAAATTGTAATCTTCAAACGTTCAAAGTAATCATCTTGTGGTTATTTTTTCTTAAGGTGGTTAGTGGCAAACTGCATCATGTGATGGTTAGTTGCTTCCAAAATCATTAAGCATACACTTTCGTCAACAATTCCTGGTTCATAAGACGTTGTGTCAATGCTCTCTCACCGAACTTTGAAACCTTTCACTTCAGGTTCTAAACTTGCACCCATGGTAGTTTTATAAGCTGCTGCTGAAAGATGCTCAATAGCATGATGATGAACGCTAGGTACAACAAGTCTTTACCAAAGCAAAACGCAAGGCTCATTTCGGTGCCCATAGCAGTATTAGTTGCCGTTGTATCAAATGATAGTGTCACCACTTCCTCAAAAAATGCCCCTTTCTTCGAATTCATCAACAATAGCTTAAGGCTGAGCTTCAGCAGTATTAGGAGCTAATGCCGATTAATACTCAACCCATAGTCAAAAGCCAAAACGCGATCTACAGATTTTTTTGGTTGTCAAGTCTTCCAAAAGCTTATCATCTCAGTGCGCTGTAAATAGTTTGTTGGCATGAAACTTATTTGGAATATTTTGGAGTTGGTTGCTTTATGGAACATCTTTCATCAATACTTGACAGAGTATCAGCATCATTGCTTTAGGGATCCTGTGCGACCCATACTTAGGCCGGGATCACACGATCAGGTTTTTTGCACAATTTTCTGGCATCAATCGTGTGAAACGTCGTGCAAGTCCATGACTCACTATTGCAGGCACCTGTCGTCAATTACATTTAATAGCCCGTGTGAAAAGGAAAATCAGACGCTAGAAAGTCTTCCTGACTTCTTGTGGGAAAATAGAACCGAGCTCTATTTTTCCAGCAAGATTTCAAAGAACCACCGTTCTCAACGAAGAAAACTGAGCTTTTAGCCGTGCCTTTGAAAATATTTCGCCACAGAATACAAAAAAATGCGGCCGATGTCACAGGACAGAAAAACAATGCTTCACGATTATCTAGAGAAAATGCTAAAAAAATTTTACCTCATTTGTTTTAATCGACAATGACATATTTTAACATCATGCCTGCTGTTTTCTCATATTTCTTCAAAAACATAAATGTGTTGCCTGCTGTTTTGTTTACTTTCGCGTATCGATTACCCAATTCTTCGTACTTCAAACTTGTGCTAGGCCTTTTCCAAATTCATTCTGAAAACTTATCAACCAGAACTGCAGTATAGTTAATTAACTTGCCATCGTGGTCAACTCATGAAATTGAACTTTTAATTAGCAAAATCAAAGGAAGGCAGCGCTTGTGATTTTTATCAAAATATTGAAAATATCCTTCTGATCGCAAAAAAGTTTCCGGCCCAGTATTCGCTAGTGCCGAATTTATGCAATTAGTGATACATTTTTGATGATTTTAATATTTTTTTTGTGAAAATTTGACGTGTCCAATGGCAAAAGAACGTGTTGCATTTTTCAGCAGTTAAGATTAATTTCAGCAGATAGTTTTCAGCTATTTCTCACTTATTTTGTAACAAACCAAACAAAAATGATCTTATTCTTATTTAAAAATAATAAATTTTCAATTTGCCCTGACATCCAATTATTGAGCCCTCTGCAATCGCAAGTACCGAAAAAACATACCTGGTTTAATATTATTTGATCAATCATGAAATATTATGCAAATTTTATTGGTGATAGATGATATAGGATGAAAAAAGCTACGCTATACGCAAAAGAGTTCCACACAAGCAAAGTTGTTTTGACATTTTTCATTTTTTCGTAGCATTTTGGCGAACGAGAAATAACAAAGAATTGACCAAGCGTAAAATACGACAACCGCCGCGGCGGCAAATTTCAAAGAAATTCCTTAACAACCACGTAAATGCTTTTACAGCAAAAAAATACATGTGACACCTTCAACAATTTTTTTGCGGAAAAAACCAAGCGCTTCCATCTAGCAAGAAGTTTTTCAAGAAAATAGCGTCTAGATGTGATAGGTCCAAAATTCTTTACGCAAACAAATTGTGCAAAAAACCTGATCATGTGATCCCGGCCTTACAAGAAAAAGTATGCGCAATTACGTGTCTACTATTAGAAAAGAGGATGTAGGAAAATCAGTTCGGCCATCTTCTTTGATGCATTGCTGTAATCTTTGCATGTAAACTAAATGATACAGAATGAGGATATTTGAACATGCTTGTACCACCTCTAACCATTAATCAAATAGTCTAAAATTTTCCTTGGTGTGTTTTTTTTTTCAATAAATGAATCCATTTTGAAGGCAGACATCACAACTTTTCAGATTTTTGAAAATAAGAGCCACTCTAGTTTGCATACAATAATGTAAATATAGTTATAGTTGTTTTCAAACCTTTTGCCCCCCCCCCCAAAATGTTTACATCCAGAAATACATTTTGTAATCTTATAATACAACTTAACTTAGTAAAATAGAATAGTAACTGTTTGATAACAATTATAAAAACATCAGTTCCTTAAGTTCGTTTTCAATCAGTCTTCACACAATATTTCATTTCGGTTAGTATGAAAAAAGTTATGAAGAAGCAAGATTGCCATTATTTTCGAAAAATGGAAAAGCACAACAGAAATTAAGATGATGCTGGAAAAGAGTCTCAAATAGATGCCAAGGTGAGCTACAAAAAATAAAATTAGAGCTACAAGAATAAAATTAAAATGAGCAAATCTAAACTGACCAAAAATTACAACTTTAGAGAAAATTAAACAAAATGTTCTGAAAATGATGCTGAATAAAGGATTTATCCATCGACAAAAACAGATATTATAACTAAAACTGCTCATCCATAAAACTACCTTCCATATTATCACATCGAGGAGGAAACCATCAAATTAATGTTTTTAAAATTGCAGGATTTTTTCAAACACTGAATGGTGAAGACTTTGACAGGTTTAGAGCATATCCAACACAAAAATAAACAAAACCTATCGCAAATTAGAATCATTTGGTGTAACTTAAAAAGCAAATTGGCTTTCAAAATTTTCTAAAGGCAAAATCAATTTCAGAAGGAAAAAACCTTTAACAGTTACTAAAATAAGCTACTTGAATTTATTGATTAAAAAAACAGCTAACAAACATAGCTATAGCAGAGCTTGAGCAAACAAGTCTGGAACCTATTCACCAACTCAAAAAAGAACCAAACCCCCCCCAAAAAAGGAAAAAAAAATCAACCAAAAACTCCAGATGACGATCTTAAATAAGCACTGCGTTGCAACTTGCAATAATGAATGCCAAATATAAAATAACCAATAAATATACAAACTGGTAACTGTTCTATGACTAACAAAGTGACACAACTCTGATATAAAATGTGGCAATAACTAACAAAAAGATTGTGAGATTGTGCACCTTTGCAGTAGCCTATAATCAGCAACCAGCAAGGTCTTACAATAAATTTGAAATGACGTGGTTGTTGCTTTGATGTCAAAGTTGCTAATCAAAATTGTCAAAATTGATCGAGTCTATGCCAATCTAATTTAAGTAATTACACTAACTTCAGAATCCCATTGATTTCACCTGCAGTCCTCTTATACGCCAAATCTAAACTTGCAAAGTTTTTTTCAAATGAAGATAACTGACAACAATGCAATATTTAGGTTCTTTTTTTTTTCAATACATTTGCATTTTTTTTCAATACATGTGCATTGGTGCATGTATAAAAATGACTAGGTAGCGATGCTTGAACTTAGTGCAATACATAGCAATAAATTCAAGCATCGCTACCTAGTCATTTTTTTTTTTTGCATTTATTATAAAATGATCTTTGTCCATTCCATCTTGTCAAAACATTACTTTTTGACATTTATCATACATGTTATTTATATCAAGACTGGTTAAAATATGAAACCAGACTAATATGAAAACCAGTCAAAACCAATAAATTAGTATTGCTGATTGGTAAGTGGTAAATTGTAGCTTTGGACTCATACATTGTAGCTTTTGCCACATACAATCGAAAAATAAAATGAAAGTGAATAAATGATACGATAAAAAATATATAACTAAATAGTCTATGATCACTGAGTCCAAAGTAATTCCAAATAAGTTGTTGAAGAAGTTTGGAAATTGAAGGTGACACAAGCGAAAAAACTTTGCTTTTTTACGATAAAACAATGTCTTCAAAAAAAAAAAAAAGATTTGTAGCAGCCCCAACAAAGCTCAAAAAATTAAAAATCATTTGGAGGATGCAACTGCTTGAAAAACAGCAGTTTTCAAAATAATCTGATATTTTGGAGAACTCTAACACGCGATCAAGTATATAAACATTTTATTGAAAGGCTTAAACGTTTTGACTAAAAATTAAGCATCTCATCAATAGAAAAATCAAACCTTGCCGTTAGTTGTTGAAGTTACAATTACATCTATATTTTCCTGTCACCAGAAAGTGTAAGAAGCTAAATATTGGATGATCTGCATCAGTGTTCCCTATAAGCGCAAAAAAGTGCAAAAAGTGCGAAATTTTTTCCGGCATTTTTGCACTGAAATTTTGCGAATTCCGACGTTTTTTCTCCCGGCAAAAACCGGCGTTTTTGTTTCCTGCCAAAAACCGTAGATAGCTGCCGTCAATCGCAGAGAAAAGTTGCAGAATCCAGACAAAAGACCTTTTTTTTTTTTGGAGATCAACATAAAATTAGAGAAAAAGAAGCCTCCATGGGCGCAATAACCTTTTTTTTTGGAGATCACATTGAAACCAGACAAAAGTGATGAGTACGGTTAGAAGAAGGATTTTCTAACATCTACGGTTAGAAAAATTTCGGCATTTTCACATTGAGTTTAGAACGTTCGCTCTATTTCCGGCATTTTCGCAGGAGGTGAAAACTTAGAGGGAACACTGATCTGCATCCTTTTCATTGCGATAAGAACTTTGTAATTAGAGGAATTCACATTTGCATGATCCAATGTTCCTGTGGATTTTTTCAAATTCTTGTCCACTAAATTTGTTGCTTGCTCAGAACCACCAAGCAGAAATAATCATTGAAAAGTGTGTTATCTGCGTATGCAACAACATAACCAGGTTGAACCCCCTGATCATAAAATTTGTCACAAAAATGATGCCTTCACCTTCTTGACCCTGCTGTGGATGAGCAATGAATGTTAAAATATATGTTTTATCTTTGCAGTTTTGCAATTAATATGTTTTAATATGTAGTGTAAAATTTATCCTTTGTTCGGTCATTAAACAAAAAATTTAACCTGGTCTATAGCAGCTTAATAATCTTAAAATTTAAATATTTTAAACATTATGACAATTTTTCTATGAGCTTTCATCATTAAAAAAAATTAAGAGTAGCAGTTTAAATACTAACCAGGAGTTGTTTGTTGACAATTCGGAGAATCAGTGGAGTTAAGTGCTAAATTTTCACCAGAAGTGCAAATGTATTGAACATCAGATCCTGAATATCCTTCTGAGCATTGAAACATCACCACTTGATCGAGACATATCATAGCTCTTTCTTCGTTGACAACCTCCAGATTTGTTTCAGGAGCGCTCACATTGCATGACACTAAAATCAAACACTTAAGCCTATTGTATATCAAGTTTAATAGCTTAAAAGCAATGTAATTCTGTATTTTTTAAACTGGACTTAAAAACAATTTTCTTCACAACTTTATCAAAGTTCATTTAGCTGTAATGTGCCAGTTATCGCAATCATCATTTAATCAGTATTTTCAAGAATTGTGAGATGGTCATAGAATTGAAGTTATTGTCCTAAATTTTATGCTGATTTTGAGTGCCTTAAAAAACTTCTAAAACTGCGATTGAATAAATAAACACTAAGCAGATTAACAAAAAATACAGAATATTTGGAATACTTGAATTAAGAACTATGGAGTTTAATTCAATTTAATATATTAACATTGCATTAATTTTACTGACCTTACTGATTTTGCCTATTGTCATCTAATAGTAATTAGTAGTAGTACCAATAAATAAATTTATTTCACGATCAGCACAAACAACCATAAAATATATTTAACTAAACAAACAATGAAATAAACAGTGCATAGTGCATACTCATCAGAAGGCTACGAAGGACCAAAGCCTTCGAGCAGTAGACCCGTCTTCATCCTTTCACGTTAACAAAAACTTCTACATATTTGGAAATAATTACAGTCCATCTAATCACCATTTTTATTTACAAATTTGTTTTCTGATAAAACAGATGTAAATATAGAACATTTTCAAAAAAATCATACTTACTAAGAGCAACTGAAACTCTAGTACCAGGATCTGTTCCAATATTTAATGTTGCAGTTGTTAAACCATTAAAAAATAAAGTGCTTTGAAATGGAGAAGTTATTGTTGGTTGCAAATTTTCTGGATCATTACTGCATCAAAAATTTAAACAAAAATTGTCAGTGAAAAATTTGGGGCTTTTTTGAAAGATGCTGCTACGCAAATATTACCTGAAGAAAAACATAACTGGCACTAGCAATCGTGCAAAAACCAACGTTAAAAGTTGTTTTTTTTGGCAAGGTCGCATTGCAACTTTTCAGATCACATTCATAGAAAAAAAAATCTGTGTAATTATTGACTTGACTTAGAAATGCCTTCTACTGATACATCCACTAGGTCAAACTGAACACTAACTCATATACAAAATAACTTCAGAAAAAACTATGCTACCTGTAGACAGCAACTTGGGAAGATTACTCAGCAATATCAAGTAAGAGTTCACTTGTTGTAGTCCTCATTAACAACTTTCAAAACTGCAAGCCAAGACGATCTCCTTCATACCAGCAGTAGAAAGTACATCAGATGTATATTTTTTTTATTTTTAGCCCCAACAGACCTTCACAAACTTTATCTCGAAAAACCATCAAAAATAAGAAACAATAAGTGACTGGTAATTTTAAGAAGACCAAATGATTGAAATACTTTACTACTGTTTCTTCTACTATTTGCAATCCTTGCACATATAAAGATTATCTTGGCTTTACAGTTCTGCAAGTTGCTGAAAAAAGCCAATAGTCAAAAACAGCAATGCAAAGCCAGTTGGTTGAGCAGTAATGCGTTCCTCTCTGAAGCATGACATCTGAGACTAAAATCTTAGGCTGGTCAAATCCGACAGTGTTACCAACAGCTTGCACCACTGCAACATGTCTTGGAAAAACGCTGTGTTGCCTGCGTGCAATGACTCGCAAACATGCAACAAGGTTTTGCATTTGAGACCTCTAAAATCATGCATGCAATGACGAAAGAAACCAAAATAGAGCAAAAATGATCATAAAGTCGCATTTAAATTTGGTCATTTGAATAAAAAATAAACCCAGCAAACAGCTGTTTTTAAGTTTTAAACAAAGCAATAATTTTTGATCATGATCAGCCAACCCAATGCTGCAAAATGATATATTGAATGTAATTTAAATCAAGACTAAAAAAATTCACTTGCAAACATTACATACCTAAACCATTATTTATACTAATTCAAAAATTTGAACTTTTTTAGGAGCATGGTAAAGGGACTTCTTGAATAACCTAATCATAAACAATACAGCCAAAACCCAGGAGAACATATTTATTGAGACGTTTTGATTAATTTCTTTAAACCATTGTCAATCTTATTCAAACAGAATCTATTTGAATCAAATTTGAATGAGATATTTGAATACTTATTTAAATAAGATTGACAATGGTTTAAAGAAACTAACCAAAACATAAATATGTTCAACAGTATTTTGGCTGTATTGTTTTTGATTAAATTGAACTTTTTTGATCTACACTTTTTGCATAAAATAAATTTTAAGTGCACCAAAGTCTCATTTTTTTATCATAATTTAAAAACAAATTAAGAACAAGGCCAACCTTGCCATGAAAAAAATAATCAAGAAAACAGACCAATGCAGTGCAATGCAATGGTACGCAATCAGCAGAGCTTGTCAGTTTGTTTATTGGTCTCTACCTGCAGAAACACTATGCAGCACAAACTTAATGCAACTATAAACGAGTAGCTTTCTTGATACTTTCTATATTACCATTACAGATTTATCACAAAGCTATTTCCAGTCGCATATAATAATTTTAGAGGAATATGTAATGATCATTTGCCTTCCTTAACTTGGTCGTAACTGCTTTAATAGTTTTGCTGCTCTTTTGATTTGAAATGTGAGAGATAATTCTTTCCAGCATGTTTTACAATTTTCTATAATTAGATGCTTGTATTGATGTTTATGATTTATTCGCTGCCGTAGTTAAACTTGAAGTTTGGTGACATCAAAACTACTTTGCAATTTGTTGTCGAAAGCTAGCATACTTTATTCTGTTTTGATGCAATAACGATTGTTTCTGGGATATTTGAGAGCTTTTGTTCTAGCAGAAAGAGGTGGGTTTTTCCACTTAATTCATTCTAATAATTTGGGTAGTCTAAAATTATTAGTTTCATGTTGATTGTAAGTTGGGCAGTTTAGCCAAGATTGTATACAGTATATGTGATGGCTTGTATACAGGGGCACACTCAGGAATTTTATAAGACGGGGATCTGAATTTTTCAAAAAGCAACCAGTACCCAATTGTAGTTAATTATAATCAAACAGAGCTTTGCAGTAATAGTTGCATCGCTACAACATTTGTTTATTCAAAAATCTTGCAATAACGATTTTGAAACTTGTTGGTTGTGAAGATTGCGTGCAACATTACAATGTGCCCCAAAGGAGGCCTGGGGCAAAGCCCCCAGCTGTTGGGCAATTCTTGCAATTTTTCAGAAAACAGTTGCCATTTTAACGCCATTTGGTTGACGTTTTGCATGTTTTTAGAGCAATTAGAAAATGCTAAATTACTGACATAGGGGCCTGAGGGCTGAGCACCCAGCCGCTAAGCAATTCTTGCAATTATTCAGAAAAAGAAAGCCATTAGGATGACATTTTGCACGTTTTTAGAGCAATTAGAAAAAGCTAAAGTACTAAAACTTGGAAGAGTTTGAAAGGATTTATTTTGCTCAGTCCAATCAGCCCCCCCACTTACTAGTCAAGTCCAAACAATATTTAAATGCTGAAAGATCGCAAATTTGGCTTAATTTTTTTAAATCACTACGTTTGAAATTTAAAAAGCTTGTTAGTGGCACAGAATTTCAAAATAGCTTTCATTATCGTCGAAGCTATAATTTTCACTCTTTGAGTAATGGGTAGTCTTGAAAAAGGCTGTTTTAGACTGAACATTTTCATCCAGCTCTCTTCATGAATCCACACAGAAATGAAAATAAACTAAAATGCTATGATATATTAAAGGTTGATTACACTGAAATAAACAATGAATTGTTATAAAGATGTATGATGCTGCAAAATCACCTAAAATACTATAATGATAATGCAAAAATATAAAAAATTATTTGGAAATGGTAGCTCTGACGTTATAAAAAGCTGCTTTTAAATTCCTAAATACTTTTGCTGAATAAAAATCTCGACGTTTGAATGTAAGCTGGTTGTGGTTTTTGTCTTCAAACAGCAGATTTGTTTGCTTTTTTTTGGAAAAGTGCCCTTAGCTCAGAAGATTTTTTTACACAAGAACGACTTTTTTCACTCAATGGCGTCTGTCTCTTCTTAGTGTCAAGCTCTCTTCTGCTCATAAGGTAATGATTAGGTATAATATTATCCTTCAGTCAATGATTAGGTAGTAAAATATCCATCATCCATCACATAATACTATCCATCATTGAATGATTTATCGTATATACTTGCAGATAGGTCACAAGTTTTTTCTTACATTTTTTTTTTTGGAAATATAGGAGCGACCAATCCGCTCAACATAAGTTCAAATCATCACCAAGTCGGTTAATTTTTAAGATTTCAAATAAATTTTTTTATTAAATTTATGTGAGTATATATTTTGGCATTTCTGAAACAGGGTTAGGGGTCTGAATGTACAGGCAATGATACACAGGTTTGTAGCGAGTTGGTTTTTCATGAAAATCGTACGGTCTGCACTTGCGTACATGCACTTATTATCGCTCGCAGGTGTCAATAAACATTTTTTGATTATATTAGCCCTACAAAAAAAAACAAAAGAAAGTTATCTGTGAAAAAAGCTTGGGAAAGGGCCTTTTAAATTCCTAGATTTTCAGTGCGACTTATGTGCAAGTCAACTCTAAATTAAACTTTTTTAACACAAAACCAATAGTGCGACCTATATGGTGGCATCGGCGAGTATATACGGTAGGTATAATATTATCCATCATTCAATCATTAACACATAGTTACACAAAATATCCATCTTGTAGTTAAAACACTGTTAAAGCATTATTGTAATTGAAACCAATGTAAAAGTCTCAATTGCTTGGTAAATATCTCGCAGGATGAAATTACAGTTCCGAAACAACATCTTATCAAGCAGGATCAAATTACAGCTATAAAACAACATGTTAAGTGATTAACAACAACTTAAGTAATTATTCAGTAAAAAGTAAATATGGCAAAGTGTTATAAACTGTGCTATATTAACAAAATTAGGTTGTTTTTTGAGTTTCAAAAGGGGGGGTTCGATCTCGAAACCCCCCCCCCCCCCCTGGGTGCGCCACTGCTTGGGTAGCTGTATTGTGCAATCTAAATTGGTTGATCATGATAAGTTTTAACCGGCCAGTTGGTAGAGTTGTAACGTGTTTGTCCCTGAAGCAGAAGGTCAGGGGTTCAAATCGAATACAGTGTTGCTAACAGCTCACCAGTGGAGCAACATTTCTTTGAAAGGAGCTGTGTTTCCTGAGTGCAAATGATGCAGAGATAGGCCCTGCAAACTCGCTAAATGCTTCGGCGTAATGCAGTGAGTACAATGAAATATTTGATGACAAGTTCTTTAGAAACAATTTTGCTTGACGAGAATATGTTTTTATTTTAATTTTGAATAGATAATCCCGCATGTAAGCCGAGTTTAGAACTCCAAAAAAAGTTGCCAAACTAAGGAGTCGGCTTATATGCGCATAATTCGAATCGTACTCAAGTGAAATGACATTATGCTAACTTAATTGCAGCAACTACATGCTAAATGCAACTACCATGCTAAATGCAACTATACCCGCGCAATTCACCTTTTTTCTGTTTTTTCTCCTTTCCTCTCGCGATAAGAGTGTCCACGCACACACGCAAAGCAGCATGTGCACTTGGACGCTGTTGCGCTATTGGTTTTTTCAGTCACATGATAATACCAAGCTGTGATTGGTTGGTCATACACGTAAAAACAATGGCTACCATTTTCATTCATGATTTTTTGCAACCTTTTGATGTGGTAGGGTACGTACAACGTGTTACGATTTGTATGGTCTTCATATTTGCAGATTTTATAAAATCACCGTTTTAGGGTCGTTTTCTTGAGTCGGCTTATATGCAAGATAGGCTTATATGCGAGGATATACGGTAATTTAAGAATGGTGGTGCTGCTTTATGCAATTCAAGAAGCTTACAGAATTAACAAGAGCCATTACAATTCACCAACTAATAACTTAGTCGTTCTCTGGCTTAGTTGACATGAACCATTCTTGAGATTAAAGATTGAACTCTAGCGAAGTATCAATATCACAATATTCCATACCGTATATACTCGTGTATAAATCGAGTTTCTGGAACCCGGTTTTAAGGTAAAATTTCAGGGGTCGACTAATACACGGGTAATGTTTTTGGACATGTTGCTGCTAAGTCGAGTTGTATGTGGTATGAAAAGAAAATCCCATTATTACTTTATTACATCATTAATACTGGCAAACATGCAATATACAAACATGTTAAAGTTACTTAACAGTATAGTAGTAAACAGTATGCGGTAGTATTGACTTAACAGTAGTCCAACAAAGAGTTTACTCAAATCCTTCAAAGCAAGTCGAATCATCGCTACTGCTATCCCCAAACAATTCAGTCCACTCCTCAAAACAGTTACCCGATTTGTGCTTCAAGTTACTAGTAATTATTCCAAAATATTCCCAATTTGCGGAGTCGACTTATACACGGGTAATACCTTTAATGATGCAATTTCTTGTCTTAAAATGCATATCGACTTATACACGGGGTCGACTTATACATGAGTATATACGGTAATTATGATTTATCCCAAGCGACAATTTTTGTCAAGGCCAAGAACAAATTCCCTTTACTCTGTTTCCAACCTAATTTTAAGAACAAATAAAGCTGAAATTTTTTGAAAATTCAACAAAGATTAAAATAGTCACCTCAACCCCAAATGAACTGGTTCTTTAAAAAAAGTAAAAATATGCAACACTAAAACAAATAGTTGGCAGCATGGCCAAGAGGGTAAAGGCGTCATTTTTACATAATCTCTGATTGCATGATCTTGGGTTCAACCCACACCCTGCTGTGGCTACATTGTTGCATCTTTGGATAAGAAGCTTTACAATAATTACCTCTGCTTGGTGGTGTCGAACAAGCAGCAAATTCACTGGACAAGAACTCAAAGAAACCCACAGGAACATTGCCTCCCTGAAAACTCTTAAGCAGGTGTGAATTCCTCCAACCACAAAGTCGTCATTGCAATAAAAAGTGCACGGATCATCCTATATTTATCGCTAATGCTGTTTGGTGATAGGAAGATAAATATGCGCTACAACAACAACAACAATTAAGATACTGTCTTTTTTGTACTGTAAAGTACACCAAAGTATAAAACTTAGTAACAATGAACAACATTTATTTTGCTTACAAAGGATGCACAAAATAAAATAAAACTTATAAAGCTCTAAATAACTTTAACATAGCTCTTAAATTTCATCATGAAGAAAAAAAGAGTATCCTCATCTACATATAAGGCACACATTCGATTTTTTTTTAATTTTGAGAACTTTAGGAGGGCCTTATGGTCCGAAAAAAATGTGGCATGACGGCAATAAATATCATTCATCTTATTACTTTGATATCCATTGCCTACTCAATCACTATTCCTAAAAAAATAATGGTTTTGACAGCAAATTTCAACCTACCTGACATTAAATCGTCCGACAAAATTAATGATTGATTGTGTTGTGGTCACTAATCCGTTACCATTTAAATCCACTTGTGCAATATTAATCTAAAGCAACAAACGTTTTATGAGCACACATTGTTTTAAAATCAGCTTAAACGAGGACTAAAAACAAAGACAATGGGGTATCTAAAAATAGGCCATTTGCATAAGACTAGATCGGCATTGATTCCATCCTTTTTGACCCAGCCGTTTCAGAGATATTCACTTCAAACACAACATTGAGGCCTTTAGCCCTCTAATGTTATAATTTTAATAATTTTTATTGGCAACTCTGATGTTGATAGCCTTTAACATTGTCAGCGACGCAATTCCAGTTCTAACCTACAGCAACGCCACTACTAGGCTACTGCATTGAAATGTTTTGCTTTGCACTAATCAGTCTGATCTTGTCAGCAGAATAGATCAGAGGAGGAAAAAAGACTAGACTTGTTGCAATTGTTGATACTTGGCTAGGGCAGCTTTACTCTCACACATTGTCCACGTCGACCTTAACCAAAGAATGACTAAGATGTTAACTGACGAATTAAAAATGACAGTTGATAGTTCCTAGCTTCTTGAATTGCAGACAGCAGCACACCAATTTTAAATTAAGAACATTTATTCAAGATTGGAAAAACAAAACAAATTTCTATGAGCAAAAACACTCCATTAAAACTTATCGCAGTAGACCATGTCAGATCGCACTCTACGACTACACAAGCCGATCACAGATATACAATCTTGGCTAAAATGCCTACGAAACTAATGTCCCAAACACTAGAATGATTAGAATCCTGTAGTTATTCAAATATCTAAGAAAAATTGTTACTACGTCACAACAGAAAAAGTATACCAGCTTACGATAACAAATTGAAACATAATTATGATGTCACAAACTTCAAAGTCCAAATACAGCAATTAAAAAGTCGTTAACAGCAACTATACTAGTAACCAGGTGAATGCAGAGTGTAGAAGATCATAGAACATGCTGGAAAAGAATTATTTCAAAGATTCCAAATCAAAACAAATGATTTATTTTGTTTTTGTTGCTCACATCAATAATCAATAAAACACACCAAGTAAAATATTCAAAAACACAACAAGGATGCTGCAAAGTGACCTGTTTAGGGTCTTCAAGTCGAAGAGTCACCCTAAAAGTGAAGGTTTCCACAATTTAATAAAAAAAAAATATCAGAGAACTAATAGGCAAAGCAGTACACTTGTTAAAAAGAAAAAACTACTGTAGTTGAAAAGCAAGTTAAAAAAAAAATTGACAAAAATATAATGTAAGAGTACTATTATAGGCAAACAACAGGTTGCAAATTCTAAGGCAGACTATATTGACTTAAAGGTCAGAATGATATCACCAGAAAAAAGTACACTAATTGAGTGAATTTGGAAATCTAATTGTGTGAAAATAATCTTTAATTAATAAAGCGCAAGTACACATTATTTGTGCTTTTTCTTAAAACTTTAAAGGAACTATTTCTAGTTTCAGACAAAATTGAGTCCAAAATCTTAATTCCGCTATATTTTATGGAATGTTGCAGTCGAGATGTGTTGCAGCAAACTTACAAGCTAAATTTTGCCTCGTTCTTAATTTGTGTACAGTATTCATTTTACAAAAGTATTTCAGAAAAGTAATTGGAAGTTTCCTATTGCAAAAATTATGCATGAATATTGCGACTTCATAACTATAGATATTTGATAATTTAAGTATTTCATTTTGCTTGTATAACAAAGACAAACATAGGGTGGATAGAATGTGAAATTATTAAGCTTTATTTTGTAAAGATAAAAGTTTTTGCAAGTATGATTTAAAGGTTGATCCCAATACTATAATAGCAAACAACAGATGCGGATGAAGTATAGCATACCATAGTTTAAGTTAAATTGAGGTCGGAGCATAATGTTTAATTTAGAAATGATGCCAACTGACTGCGATACTTTTTGCTGCATTTAATATGTGGTTAAAAAAAGTTAGTTCATTGTTTAATATTTTGCCAAGAAATTGGAAGAAGTCAACTATTGGTATGAGGATGTCATAATTAAAACTGGATCTAATCAAAATTCATTAATTTAACTAAAATCAAAGAAGGCAGTAAAACTAGTAAAGCAGTCATGGTTAAATAAGGCAGGCAAATAATCATGACAAACACATTCAAAACTATTATATGTGACAAGACTGTACGGTAGCCTGGCTAACAAACGTTGAAGAGCAAGCAAAAGTAAGGCTAGTAGACTTATTAAAGTAGTAGGCTATTAAAGCAATAAGCAGCAACTTTTTTGGATTTAACATTTTTATTCAAAGCAAAACATATCAAACGTTTTCGGCTTAAAACAATTAAGCCCTCTTCAGGATATTATAAACAATAATACATAAACATCTGTAAAAGAAATAAAGCATTACGGCAACATAAATTACGTATACCTGACTAATAACGTACATTATATGAGGAAATACTTAAAATTATTATCTAACAAATTAAAAATGCCTTTCCGGTTTTGGAGCAAAGCAATCAGATTAAAATTACAGTCAAACAAGCAACAGCATAAAGTTTTTAGCGTGAAATAAACCAATTCAGTTAGAATAACTATTAATGTGATAGTAAAGATGAATTGAATTAAAGAGAAAATCAAGGTAAGAACTAACTTATGATATTATGACGTAACAGAAAATTTGGGAAATTAGAAAATACTTAGCAAGAAAGAGGCACCTTTAGCATAAAGTTGCTTATTTAATTTAGGATTTAGTTTTTTAATCAACAGAGCTTCTTGGATTTTAGTTTCATACTCAGTATGGCAACTTTTTTAAATCTGGAAAGAGTTAACGGTATATTTTTCCTCACGGCAAATGGCACATGCGCGTATGTGTTCTTTTATAGCGCTCTTTTGCAGTCCATCATCAAACTTTTTTGGACTCCATCATCAAACCCTACATTCCTGATTCGTACATTATTCAGTCAAGTGAAGAATTTTTAAACAAAATTAATACTTTCAATTTCAACTCATCTAATCAATTTCTGGTCAGTTTTGATGTAAAATCGCTATTTACTAACGTTCCTTTAAGCCAAACTATTGATATCATTGCTAATTACATTTTTTCTTCTGACCGTAATGATCATCCTCCCATCACCAAAGAGGTATTTGTGAAGCTGATGCACCTGGCTACTGAATGTATGTTTCTGTTCAAGGATGAACTGTACAAGCAAGTAGATGGTATTGGTATGGGATCCCCACTTGGTTGCACTATGGCTAATTTCTTTTTGGGACACCTGGAAACGTTAATTTTCAAAGATCAAATGTCTTGTCACCCTAAATTGTATGTTCCCTATATTGATGATGTGTTTGCTGTTTTTGATGATGTTAACGCGTGTTCGTCTTTTTTGAATATTCTAAACAGCCAACATGATAATATTAAATTTACTATTGAAAAGTCCACAAACACTTTGCAATTTCTGGATGTTGATATCAAAATTAGTGAGAATACTGTTGATACATGGGTCTGGAGAAAGCCTACTAATACGGGTTTATTCCTTAACTTTGCTGCTATATGTCCCATTAAATGGAAATCTGGTTTAGTATTTTGTATGCTCCACCGTGCCAAGTTAATTTGTTCAAGTGATTGGTTGTTTTTCAAAGAGGTTGAAATTCTTAAATCGTTATTTTTATCTAACAATTACCCCCCACAATTCTTTGATAAAATATTGCGCAAATTTCTTGTGCTTTCATCCCATCATACTCAAGAAAACGAAAACAGCAATAAATGCGAGACTTGCTTTTTTAAAGTTCCGTATATAGGTTCTGCATCCAAACAATTTACAAAAAGTCTGTCTGAACTTGTTTATCGAGAATTTGGTTTAAAGTTAAAAGTAGTTTACGATACATTTAAGATCAATCGCTACTTCCAGCTGAAAACAAAAACACCGCATGCTCTCTGCTCCAATGTCGTGTACCAGTTTCGATGTTCGTGTGATACGAACCTTGCCTACGTAGGCATGACTACCCGACATTTGGCTGCAAGAGCTTGCGAACATTTGGTTTTAGCTGGACCGCAAAAGAGCGCTATAAAAGAACACATACGCGCATGTGCCATTTGCCGTGAGGAAAAATATACCGTTAACTCTTTCCAGATTTTAAAAAGTTGCCATACTGAGTATGAAACTAAAATCCAAGAAGCTCTGTTGATTAAAAAACTAAATCCTAAATTAAATAAGCAACTTTATGCTAAAGGTGCCTCTTTCTTGCTAAGTATTTTCTAATTTCCCAAAATTTCTGTTACGTCATAATATCATAAGTTAGTTCTTACCTTGATTTTCTCTTTAATTCAATTCACCTTTACTATCACATTAATAGTTATTCTAACTGGATTGGTTTATTTCATGCTAAAAACTTTATGCTGTTGCTTGTTTGACTGTAATTTTAATCTGATTGCTTTGCTCCAAAACCGGAAAGGCATTTTTAATTTGTTAGATAATAATTTTAAGTATTTCCTCATATAATGTACGTTATTAGTCAGGTATACGTAATTTATGTTGCCGTAATGCTTTATTTCTTTTACAGATGTTTATGTATTATTGTTTATAATATCCTGAAGAGGGCTTAATTGTTTTAAGCCGAAAACGTTTGATATGTTTTGCTTAGAATAAAAATGTTAAATCCAAAAAAGTTGCTGCTTATTGCTTTGATATGGTTCTGCAAATCAACCTCTTTGCCTAAATTATAGTAGGCTATTGTTTGCAACTTAGCAAGAGAAAAGTTTATTCTGGGGTCACAAAATACAGTAAGCTAATACAATACGCCTACTTATGTACTGGTAGTCTACCAATCAGATACGAGTTTGTACTTTGTAGCTTAGTAATAAAAACCTTATTCCTAGGCTAGGCTTTGATTTAGACAGAAATGTATCAGACAGCTTGATGTTTATTGAGATCGCTAGGCTACCATACAGTCTACTCTTTAAACCAGCTCGAATCTGTTCTACTCACAAGATCAAACAAATTAGTGCTCAGCAAAATAGTCAATGCAGTAGCCTAAACATGGCATTGCTTTAGGCTAAGGTTAGAACTGGGATGGCATCATTACCAATGCTAAGGCTAGCAACGTCAGGGTCAAGGACGACAGTACAGTACATACGCACGCTTTTATTTGCCTCAATGGGTTGCTAAGAAGTTTGATATGCTAGTATGGTATGCATTTTTTGCAATGGTATGATTAATTGGTGCGCTCTTTGAACTTGCGTACTACACGTACCTAACGTACTGTACTTATTGGTACAGTACGTTTTATGAGCAACCTGCAGTTGTCAATGAAACTTCGTGCGACCGTGCACATCAGGCTGTCAAGTCGTTGAATTTTAAAAAATGAATAAAAAATTACTACTAAACAGAAAATAATGACAATTTTCAAGCAAAAATAATGACAAATAATGACAATTTTCAAGTATACATCAAAAAGATTGAACTGAAAACCAGTCAGTGAAGCTCTTTGTCTAGTATTTGCAAGATTTTTCAGGTGAACTAAAAAAAAAAAGGTCTTCGCGTAGGTTTTATGAGATTTTTTTAGGTGATCTCTAAAAAAAAAGGTCTTCATTTTAATGACTTACGATTTATTGCAATTTATCCAGTGAACTCAAAAAATAT
>CAWYPQ010000140.1:0-29477 GCA_963965965.1 Trididemnum nubilum
CGCAGTTTCTTGTTGAAGAGTTAATTTATTTCTGAATGATTTATAGGTTTTGAGATCAGCATCACTGTGAGTTTTCTGATACTTAGCGAAAAGTTTGTTTTGCTTTTTAATTGATTTTAAAATCTCTTGGGTTATCCAAGGTTTTTTTGCAAAGTTGAATGGTTTTCTGGATAATTTTGTTTTTGGAAAATGTTTATTAACAATGTCAGTTAAGACTTTTGTTAATTTTTCAAAATTAGGTGCTTCTAAACTTTGAAGTTTGGAATTTGAGTCTTCAACAAAATTTTCGATTAAATGCGGTTTGATAATCCTAATTAACAGAGGTGGAGTCCTCGAGGACGTCCTTGGCCTCGAGGACGTCCTCGAGGACAGATTTTGAAGTCCTTGGCCTTGGCCTTGGCCTCGAGGCCTCAAGTCCTCGAAAATTGGCCTGTCCTCGGCTCGAGGACAGCACTATTTTTTGGAAAGTTAAAATTTTGTGGAGCGGTTGAAAAATTTTTTGGAAAGCGTTTTTTCGTGGAGATCGCTTGAAAAATTTTTGTGAAGACCTGTTTTTTTTGTTTTTTTTTTGGAGATCGCCTGAAAAATTTTTGTGAAGACCTTTTTTTTTTTTTTTTGGAGAGCACTTGCGCTTTGTGTCCTTGGTCCTTGGCCTTGGCCTCGAGCATTCCTGTCCTTGGCCTCGAGAGTGTCTGTCCTCGGAAAGGCTGTCCTTGGCCTTGGCCTTGGCCTCGGATTTTTTTTGTGTCCTTGGCCTTGGCCTCGAGCCTTGTGTCCTCGACTCCACCTCTGCTAATTAATGCCCTGTTTTCATCTTTTCTTTTAGTTTTGAATTTTAAATGAACTATTGTTGGAAAATGGTCAGGCAAAGAATGGGTAATTACTGCAGGTGAAACGACACTATTCATCATCGAATTGTTTACGTAAATGTGACCTAAAATTCATTGTTTACTTGGACAAATTGTAGTTCCTCCAAACTATGTCAAAACATTTGTCTCACAAAAATCTTCTGATTTCAAAAAAACTAAGGCTCTAGCTTTAGCCGCTCAAAAAATTGATTTTGGGGGTCCATTTGAAAGGGTTCTCAAGGGGGATTGGCTCCCCAAACATGTCAAAATATTTGTCTATTAATACAATCGTATCCACTGATATAAAAGAGCTAGCGGCCCTAGCTTAAACCGTTCAAAAATTGTTTTTTGTGGTCCATTTAGGGGAGTGGTACCCTCAACCGTGTCAAGATATTTGTTTCTCAAATATCTACTGATATAAAAAAGAAATTCGCCCTAGCTTTAGCCGTCCAAAAAATTGATTTTTTGGGGGTCCCATTTTAGGAGGGATTCTTGGGAGAGCAACCCAAAAAAATTTCGGGAAACAAAATTGCGTTTGCAGCTTAACAACTTTACATAAATATTAGATTTCGATGTTTTGTGGTGAACCTCTCTGTGTATACCTTTTTCCAGCACAGAGAGGTTCACAAGTATACATGGTATCGACCTAGTATGGATAAAAAATCTTTGATAGATACTACTTTTCATTGTTTACATGAATTGGATCGATAAATGCAGCCAAGCTGATGAGTGTGCCACGATTGGAAATTGCAAAATCAGTCGTCTGCTATTCGCTGATGATTTGGTTCTGCTTTCTTCCACAGAATCTGGCCTCCAGCGCGCATGAAACAGCTTTGCAGATGCATGTGGACACCGCCGGAATGAAAATAAGCACGGCCAAAACTGCAATACTTCATCTTTCAAGAAACCCCTGATCAGTGGTGCTGCAAGTGAATGGAGCGACACTGAAGTAGGTAGAGAAGCTAAAGTATCATGGGGTTGCATTTACGAGTAACGGAAAGCAAGATGAAGAACTGGATATCCGAATAAGCAAGGCCAGTGCAGTAATGCTAGCTTTGCACTATTCGGTTGTCGTGAAACCAGAATTGTCCAAAAAGGCGAAGCTCTCAACTTTCAAAACAGTTTTTGTCCCCATTCTCACTTATGGTCATGAATCTTGGGTAATGGCCGAAAGAGTTCGATCACAAGTGCGAGCGTCCAAAATGAGTTTTTCATGAAGAATCGAAGGAGTTACACTGTTTAACAAGGTTCATAGCTCTGAGATTCGAAAATCTCTCAACATCGAGCCGTTACTTCTCCGAATTGAAGGATCTTAGCTCGGATGGTTTGGCCATAGGTGGACAAGTTAATGCAAAACGTTAGCTTCCTTAACCACTAGTTCGTTAACAAACTTCACACCTCCGTTAACGTTAATCCGTTTTTTTAAGCTTTAATCAACGGATGTTAATAAAGTCTGTTGATTTGTTAATATTTTGCGTGAAATTTACATTTCTTTTTGTTTACTTGCTTCTAAAACACGTATTGATACTGTTGAGCTGACTGTAAGGAAATACTTATTGCTATGGTGGTCTTTTTGTGTTTTGGAAGTTACATTTTACAGTCTAATATGATTTCAAGATAAAAATATTTTCAAATGCACTAACAAAACTGCTATCTGAAAATCTTTGAAAATAGCGAACAGCGATAAATAATAGACCTATGTGGCTGCAGCTTATTATTTGCCGCAAAAAAGAGCTCCTTATTCTGCACTTTCTTCTATAAAACTCGTGCTAAAATGCAACAAGTGTTACCACTTACCAGTGCAAATTGATTTGTACTGGTACGATGAATGAATGGTGCAAGAAATTAACGATAAAAACCTTATCGGAAGTAAACCGAACTTAACGGAAGTTAATTTAGTCCGTTAACATGAAGAAACTTTTTAGCGGATTAACGAGTTAATGAAAAAGTTAGCTTCGTTATTAACGGATTAACGATTAACGGACTTGTGTCCACCTATGGGTTTGGCCATCAACGTCCTGGCGTTCTCGCCTTTGTAACATCCGTGTCTAAAGGATGAGTCCCAATGCAGTCAACCTGCTCGGTTGAACAATCTGAGAATTACTCTCGGGCTTGCCTTATTATCATCGTTATTACTAATGGGCAGCAGTGCAAGCGATTCTGTTACCTAAGTTAAAGTTCACTTACACATTGCGTAGGCCTCATATGGGCCCATTGCAACGGTCGCTGCTATGTTCATTATTGCGTAGTGACTGGTCGAACTCAGCAAGCCTTCCAGCTGCCTGCAAGTACGTGGCCAGTTTGTTTGTGTTGTATTTTGTAACCAAAATATTTAACACGAATATCTTGTTAAAACTTGCAATTGCCTGCATGATGATTTGGTGCTTCATTCTCTAGGCTGCACTTTGGGCATTGAGAAGACTCAGCGCGACCTGTAGTTTTCTTATGTCGCTCTAGATTGCAATGATAGTTAAAACTTGCACTATTTTATTTAATTGATACCTGTTAAGGTTAAACGAGGACTAAAAGCAAAATCAATGGGGGGCATTTAAAGTTAGGCGAATCGTATTAGAATAGATTGGTGTTGACTTCATCATTTTTGACCCAGCCGTTCCAGAGATATTCTACTTCAAACACGACGTCGGGGCCTTTAATGTTTTAAATTTTAATAGTTTTTATTGGCAACCCTAAGGATGATAGCCTTAGCGTCGTTAGTGACGCCTTCCCAGTTCTAACTTAAAGCAACGCCGCTGAAGACTACGAGTACCCAGAGGTGGGTAAGGTACTTTCTAAAAGTACCGCGGTACCGGTACTTACTTGAAAAAAGTACCGTCGGTAACGGTACTTGTAGTATTTTTAAAAAGTACCGCAGTACCGGTACTCGGTACCGGTACTTTTTGATGATTCAACTTAATTTTCTTAGAATCTTTGAAGAACGTTTGTTTCAAAAAATTTGTAATTTTTAGGGAAAAAAAGCACGACAAACCAAGATTACGACCAAACATTTACTCTGAGAAAAATCAGATCGTCAATTTGCAGCTTAATCCAACTCTTTGGTGTTTTAATCTGATTTTACACGGCGGGCATTGTTGCTCCACTCTCGATTTTTTTGGGATAAATACCCAGAAAAAAACAATTTTTTTCAAACTGAGTCAAATTTCATCACAACTAAATCCTAAAAATATCAAGTTGTTGAGGTAAGGAAAAATTTCCCAATTTTGAGGTTTTCCAAAGTCATTTTCCAAAATCTGAGCATTTTTTGGCCAATTTATAATTCATACCTAAACTAAGTTACGTCATAAGACGTTTTTGTGACGTAACCATCTTGACTTGGTCATTTTGTGATTTTGTTTCCAAAAATAAAGTTATGTATAAAATTTGAACCGCTTGTCATTTCATCGCAAAACTGACGTCATTAAAAAAAATGAGGCCGTGACGTTCACGCACGTAGCCAGAACCAATTTTTGGGGAACAAGCGAAAATTTGGAGGGGCAATGGCTTCACGCTGGGGGCGATCTCCAAAAAACAAAGGTCTTCTGTACGGAAAGCCACCATTTTCTGCAAGCTTTGTGGTGATCTCCAAAAAAAAGGTCTTCAGTTCGGAAAGCCACCATTTTTTGCGACTTTTATACGTGAAATGAAAAATAATACAGCACTTTTTCTTTCCAACCTAAAACTCAATGATTTAAGTGAAATTTATTTGGGGGGGCAAACTAAAATTTGGGGGGAACCACCCTCCTTGCTCCCCCAAGTTACATGCCTGCTGGTGACGTTACTATGATGACGTCTTGAACTCAGAACCAGTTTTTCTAAAAAATTTGTGGAACACCAACCCGCATACCAAATTCGGTGTTTCCATGGCTTTTGGTTAAGGAGTTAGAAATGAGGAGCATTAATTTTGCTCCCCATGTAAAATGCTGTTGGTCAAATAGCCTTCCCCTAGTAAAATTGGATTATGTCTTTCCCTGTAACGAATACTTGTTCGACCACTGCACTTGAAGGAAGTGCAGTATTATATTTGTAACAAATATAGATTTTTCAGCGCATCATTCTGAAAGTTTGACAATAGATAAACTAATTTGTATTTGTGGCTTTTGATCGAAAAACTTAAAAATCTTTGTAGCACTGTCTCGGCAAATGTTATTGCTTGTTTTGAGTAAAAAATCGAAAAGTTCGTCCGAATGTTTCACTGAGTAAAAAATAGAAAAGTTCGTCCGAATATCGCTGCTCTCGTCAGAAGCACCTTGCCCTTCCTTGTAACAAATTAGTTACTTAGGCTTTGAATGTTTGCTGCACTCCTTTATACACAAAGGTGTTTCATCATTTTCGACTTTGATCGTCATCATAGACGATACGGAACTGCGGATGCATAAATGTTGTAATTACATATTAATTGTTGGTAAGCACACCTTGAACCATTATTTGGTGTGAACCGTAACGCTATATTTCGGAGTTCAAAATTATTAGCTCTAATCCAAAGAGAGAGAGTTTGATTTTCAATCGATAAGTGATAACAAAAAAGCTGAAAATACCGAATACTTTTTCAAAAAAGTACCGCGGTACCGGTAATTCGGTACCATTTTTGAAAAAGTACCGTCGGTACCGGTAACGGTACTAAAAAAGTACCGCGGTACTTTTGTACTCGATACTCCCCACCTTTGCGAGTACTTGAGTGGGCCTATTGCATTTGCTTATAGTATTTTGTGCTCCTAGAATAAACTTTTCCATCTAAGCTGGGAAACATTGGCCTACTACTTTAATAACTCAACTAGCCTTACTTTTGCTTGTTTTTAGACGTTTGTTACTTAGGCTACCGCAAGGTCTACTCTTTTTTTTTTCAGCTCGGATCTATTCTACAGGCAAGATTAAACCACAGACTCTTTATTTAGTAGACTAGAAATAGACGCGCGGAGAAAAAGAGAAGAGCACTGAAGAAAAAAAGTGTTCTCTTGTTGTGAAGTTTTTGCGATCACGCGTATTCGACTGGTTTAATTGACATATTCTTAGCGCGAGTGAGGCCGAGAAGAAAAAAGACGCTGATTGGACAAATCGGCATAATCTAGAAAATGAATCGTGAAGAAAAAAAAAGGACAAAGCTGTCAGTTTCCAGTCCAGGCCCGGCGCCACAGGGGGCATTCCCGGGCCATGCTCCCCCAAATGACTGCTTGTTCCCCTCCAAGCGAGGCTTGTGCCCCGAAGAAATTAACAGGCTCGGTGCTATTGGAGTGCAATTCGAGGCCAAAATACTGGTTATCACTCGAGAATTCGTAGGCAAGAACTGTTTTTTCGAAGATTTTGCAATGAACACCGATTGTTTTTGTGGCCTCACCCCAGGATTCATGAAAATTCGCGTATATTTTGAGAGGAGGACCTTTTTTATTTTTAGTTTTTGTTTTTATTTTGGTCTTCATGGTCTTCACCTCAGAATTCGTGGAAATTCGCACGTTTTTCGGGATGAAGACCAGAATTTGTGGAAATTCGAGTATTGTTTGGGACGAAGACCTATATTTTGTTTGGTCTTCACCTCAGGATTTTTTGGCCCAATGGCCCTCTCCCCCCTAAATACGTACCATTGGATCCTATTTCGCGTGAATTAAAAGCCATTTGAAAGTACTACACTTTTAACATCTAAAAGCCAATTAAAAAAATTAATTTAAAATCGTTTGCGTGCTATCTGGCCTAAAGGCTACCAGAGCGGAAGCCTCAGGAAGAGTCACCAGAATGACGACTACTTAAAAGCAAGCAATGCGAAAAACATGTCTTCCCGCAGGAATCGAACCAGCAGCCTTTGGATTACAGGTCCACTGTTCTATCAGAAGCCGTGGATTACTGGTCCACTGCTCTGTCAGAAGCCGTGGCCTAGTGTTGGCAACGTAACTGGGAACTCGTTCAAGGGGAAGTGCTTAAACCAATAATTAAATTATGAAAATGTCTAAATTGAGAGACGTGTTGAGTGAAGATCGAAGTGAACCGTAATTCAAACGTATTATTGACGGGGGTCTGGGGGCGGAGCCCCAGCCGCCGGAGGCTATGGGGGTACAAAAAGATTGTATGGGGGTACAAAAAGATTGTAAAAACATTGTACAAAGGCTGCAGGTTCGATTCCTGCGGGAAGACAACTTTTTCGCATTGTTTGTTTTTTAAGTAGTCGCCGTTCAGGTGACTCTTCCTTAGGCTTCCGCGCTGGTAGCCTTTAAGCCAGATAGCACGCAAACGATTTAAATTAAAAGCTCTGGGGCGGGATTATGAACTTTCACTTTACTTATTTTCATCTCGCCCGATGACGCGGGCGTCTCTTTCGCCACCTTCTCTTTCGTAGAGCGATTACCAACTACCTTCTCGTTACTGAAACTGCTTTTTTTCATCTCGTGAAACAAAGAGAAGCTCAGAGTTCTCGTACAGTGATTTTATTATGCAAAATAGCCGATTATAACAGCAATGGCAAGCATATTTGCCGGTTAGAAATAGAAGTAGAGGACAAAGGGTCAGGCAAAATCCCCTGCAAAGGTCTGATTTTGAGTTAATATATGAATATCGAATGTCAAGAGCATCAATATTGGAACTATGCGATATGTTGCGAGACGATTTAAGCCCAACTACCAGGAAATCAGCAGCATTGACCGTGGAAGAACAAGTTTTGCTGTCTCTAAAAGTGCTGGCTTCCGGAAGCTTTCAAAGCTCCGCAAAAGACAACATTAACGTTTCGCAGCCAACGGTCAGTGTTGTTCTTGCTCGGTTCATGGAAAGCTTGATTCGGAAAAAGAAAAATTTTATCAGCATGCCAGACAGTAGGGTAGCAACCCGAATAAAGGAGAAATTTTATTTGCTGGGACATTTTCCTGGCGTCATCGGTGCCATAGATGGCACTCACGTCCCAATCATTGCACCAGCTGAGGATGAGCATCTGTATGTCAATCGCAAAGGTTTCCATTCAATCAATGTACAAGTAAGATATGTGTGTAAATTAATTAATTGCTTAGTGTAATTACGTTGAGAAAATTCGCACTGTTAGCAAATGTCTGTAACAACGTTTTTTGAAAAAGGGAAACTTGGATATAGGCCAATGTTCATCTATTATTATTTTTGCAAGATTTAAAAATTGCAGACATGTCCCTTTTACCGCCAACAGCGCACGCTCACAGTGTGATATTACGCGTCGCTACCCACCACATAATCTGCGTGTTTTAACGGAAGCAAAGGCTTTGAGCCTCTAATATTAAATAAAACGTAAAGGGATAAGTCAAATTTGGACAAAGTCCACTGCTGAATGGGGCATAAACATTAATTATGCAATCGACAATCATTTCTATTTTACATGATAATATTATTCCTTATGCAGGCAATATGTGACGCAAATATGGTGTTTCTGGACGTCGTGTGCAGATACCCAGGTTCGTGCCAGGGATGCATTTATTCTACGCCAATCAAACATACATCACAACTTCGAAACCGGGAGATATAGTGGAATTTTGCTTGGCGATAGCGGTTATCCACTAAAACCGTGGCTTTTAAACACCGATCTCAGCTCCAAGTTCACCAGCGGAAATACGATATAATCAGGCTCACAAGAGATGCCGATCAATCGTGGAGAAGTAAGTCACCTATATTCTTTCATATCATCACCATCATCGTTTGATGGCTTGGTTTGTTGATATGAATTAATACACTTTCCGAAATAAATACTTT
Source organism: Trididemnum nubilum (assembly GCA_963965965.1). Taxonomy (NCBI): domain Eukaryota; kingdom Metazoa; phylum Chordata; class Ascidiacea; order Aplousobranchia; family Didemnidae; genus Trididemnum; species Trididemnum nubilum. The sequence continues at coordinate 8,535 of CAWYPQ010000140.1, forward strand.
TCTGAGATCAACTATATCAATTTAGATACAAAAGCGTAAAACGGGCAATCCATCGTTTGGCAGTAAAATACTATATAAATACGGCATATTATTGTTATTAAAATAATCTCTATCACCAAAACATTAAAGCTATAAATGTAATTTAAGAAAATTTTATGAATATTTTTGACATACTTGTATCACAGTGCATGCAGTTTTATATTTTGTATCATACTCTAGCATTATTTTATAGAGCTTTTGGAGTATTGAAACAACGTTGGCGCGTCATCGACCACACCGGAGGAAGACTTTGTTACACACCATTGAAAGCGTGCAAAATCGCAATGTGTTGCTTCATTTTGCACAACCTATGTCGCAAGCACAAGGTGCCAATGATGCACGAACGCACGCCTTTGCCGGCAGCGATTGAAATAGCTCCCATCGAAGAGGACACAGAAGGTGCAGATTCTCAAGGACGCTCCGTACGAGCAGCCATTGTCGCCAGTTTTGCTTAGATAAGAATTAGGTCCTGCAAGCTGCAACTGTCTTTATACGATATAACGGACTGCATTTTCTTGCAATTGTGTACTAATAAATTAAGAAAAATGTGCAGTATAAAACGAACAGTGTGATAAAACATACGAAAAAATGTGCAATCATTGAATGTTTCATGATAAAATCCACTGCAACATACAGTCATAAAACACGAGAGAAAAGACTATAGAGTTTTCCCGGCTATTTGGTTCAGGAGTTTATCTCGTCACGCAACATTCCTAATCGTAAATTGCTAGCGATTGATTTATAAAAACGGTCACAACGTCCGGAGTAAATGTTAATAGTATTCCGAAAAAGCGATGTTAGAGGTCTATGTGTCCTTATCTTAAAACTATCATAGAATGGCCCAAATCACAGTCAAGCAACGAATAGAAATGAAACGTCAATAGCGTTAGTTTTGTCAAGTTTATGTGCTTGTATCTTCCGAATTGATGGTAAATGGCTGGCTTCCAGTTACTTCATTTTTCGCCAACTCCATTTTTTTCTCTTCTAGTTCGTTTCTTTTTTCCAATTGCTTTAGTATTTTGTTGTGTGTCACTTGTAAGCAAGTAAGCTGCTGTAGAATTTGTTTTTGGACAGATACAATTTCAGTTTCCGGGTTAGCTCGAGCTTTTTTAAATTTTGGCATTGGTGGTTCTGATGTAGCACTTTTGCATGAAGGCGATGGGCTAACTGGGTTTTCTCCCAACATCTCAAGAAAACTTGAAGGTTCTTCCATTAGCTGGTCATATGAAAAAGGAAGACCTCCACTTGTATTAGGCTCTTCTACATTGGTCTCTTCCATACTCGCACTTCTTTTGCACGCCACGGCTTCACCTATGGAACAAAAATTTTTATTTTAGCTACAAATGCACCATATGAACATACTATGTAGTTACAAATTTCCATCAACTTACTTTCAGTAGTTTCCAATTCGATGGCTCCTGCAACCCCAGTTGCGCTTTGAACTCCAATGATGGAAATCACTCGCATTTGTATCTCGGTTGGAGGTGTTGCGCGATTGACTCCTCCACCAGTTCTACGTGCCTCAGTCTTCCAATTGGCAACAGCTTTTTTGGAGGCACTTTTTAAGTCGAACCACTTGTGTTCGACTTGCTCCACCGTGCGTTCAACCCCGGATACATTGGCCGAGTTGACCTGAAATTACCAAAGTTTATATAAATGGTCTGTTAGGAGTGCTTAGCTCAGCAGAGTAACAAAATTTAGAATTGTGAGTACAAAAATAAAACGCATTATGGCATTGGCAAAGTACTTCAAACAAAGATAATAAAATTCCAATTTCAGCTGAACAAATGGCATTTTTGTCACTCATCGACAAAAAGCAAAAATCAAGCCTTTAGATCTCCCCATCATCTATGTCGTTCAAAATATATCCCCTTCTTGCATAATGTATTTGAACAAGTGCATTTATCATTAGTTAAAAATTCCTTCTTGGGAAAATTTTTGAAAAAGAAGGTGGTGGAGCGAAACCACGCAGTCAAAATTTGGGAAATGTTTGCTTAAAAATAGTGATTTTGGCGTTATTTCAAGTCAAATTCACTGAAATTGCTTTTTATTGAAATTTATTTTCATGTAATTTTTAACAAATACAGTCTAAATATAATATTCGGTTTGGAATTAGTTCATCTTTAGGTAAACTTGACTACATCCGACCAATGCGTACCCCCTGGGTTGCCAAACGTTCTTGAATCTCATGAATCGTTCTTGAATTTGACCGATAAATGGGAGGTGTTTTGATCTTTGAAAATGTTGAAGACCTTTTTTTATTGAAGAACACGAGGATTTGGGGGAAAAATTTAAAGCTTTCGGTGGCGAAGACCTTTTTTTAGAGGTCACATGTACAGTATTTCAGGAAAAACGAGCTTTAAGAGGGAGGAAGTCTTTCAAAATTTGTTCTAGAGAATCGTGTTGGCCGTTTGGCAACTATAGCCCCCTGGATACCCGCTTGACATCAAATAGATTTAGCACAATGTTCCTCAGTAACGATACAGTTATAATGTAATGCAAGAAACCTAATGACCTACTTAAAACGCTAGAACTAAAACACCAACTTACCTTAAATGCAACTATTTTCCACGCATTTTGCTTTGAGTTAAAAGTAACTGCTGATGAAAACGAACCTAGGATTTGTTTTCGATTACTCTCTACTGCGGTAACCAAAGCATCAATTTCCACTTCACTCCACCTAGGAGCTCTTTTCTTTTGAACTTTTATCTTTTCCATAGCTATACTGTAGTAGTATCCTATATTGCAGCAAAGCTTCCAAAGACTTTCTCAAAAACAAAGAAAGCAAATTGCAGCAAATCGAAATATTTGCTGACTCACAATGCTTTACTGCCATAAAAGCACGCATCCGGGTTTGAATTTGACGTTTCACGTCGATGGCGAAACGTAGTGATAAAGAGAAGGAATCATAATACCAAAACTTGTACTTTACGTACTTTCTCTTTCAAAAAATTTTTGCGATCTCGCCCGTTTTAGTAAAGAGAAGAAAGTTCATAATCCCGCCCCTGGCCAGCAAACGTCAAAACATCGCAACTAAATTATGAAAAAATTAAGTTGTTTAGTCCTTTTTTTGCTTGCAATTTAAGTTCAAAGCACGTTTAAAATCTTGCGTTTTGGGGTTAAATTTTGTAAGCAATTTGGTCCAGGTAGGGAGAAGTAAAATACTTTGCCTCCTGCAATATTTTAGCAGTAAATAACAATCCACTTGAAAATTTTTCTTGAAAGATTAATGTTTTGTCATGAAAGCAACCAGTTATAGTAGTACATATACGGCCAGGGGGCCCAAGCACTCTCAATTCAAAATTTTATTCAATGAGCATTCCCCTTATTGTAGCTAATTTTTCAAAAGTATTTTGTTGCATAAAAACCGGCGAGGTGGAAGTGAATTGTTATTGAAAAATGTACAATAAATGGTTACGCCTGCTAACGATGTTATTGCCCATGCCGGATTTACATCGAGTTGGGTCCCTGCCACTTTGGGGTTTTTGCTACACTTTCCTGCCAAATACAGGTGTTACAGAATGACCGGTAACTTGATGTTGAATATGTCCTGGAAGGAACGTCCAGGTCTCCACCGCTCCGACTTTGCTAAACAATTTCTAAACAAAAAGAACTGAATCAAAATTTATTGAGTTAAGTAAAAATAAAATCTACGCGGCATAAAAAATAACCAAAAGTTTACCAGAAATAAAAATACAACTGAAAACCGCGAAGTCTCTTCTTGCAAAAATGCGTCCAACCGCTAGACAACTCCAAATCAGAATGAGCGAAACAGGTGATTTGGTGCTTGTTACGGATTCGGTTTAAATCTACGTCTGCTTGGTATGGAAATCGTAACACGCGACTTGGTTCAAAGTATGATATTTATTGTCAGAGGTCAGCGGATTCTGGAAAAAACAAACGTTAAGTAACTCAAAAAACTCAAGAAATAATTTACGAAAAAATTAAAGTTGAAAAGTTGTATAGTATTACAAAACAAATATACTATACCGCTGTAACAAAAACAAAATAATAACCTTAGCACATAACTCGTTATTAGGGTGGAGTGAAAAAACTTTTTTTTTGAAATTCAAAAAAGTGTAGTTTGGAAATCCTGGCAAATGGTCTAAAAATAGAAAAAAAATCGGCTTGAGCCACTTGCCACCTACCATGGGCTGGCTACCCCCCCCCCAAAAGTTGGTCGCGGGGGTAAAATGGCCATAAAATCATGTTACTTGATAACCGCTTGTCGTAGAGACCTGATTTATAGCTCAAAAGTTGCAGAATTATCATGTTTCTATGAGTGCTAAGAGGACTTTTTTGTCTATTTCAATCATAAAAAAAGTTACAGTCAAAAAACTAGTTTTGGCAGGTGTAACATAGCTTTTTTTAAGGATTAGGTAGACGTAGGCTTACGTCTACTTAATCCTTACAAATTTTTAAAGATTTTTTTCTTTGTAGATAAGTAATTAGGTGCTTAGTACTATTAATGAAATAACTTGATAACCACCGTAGTTTATAGCTATGACAACCAGGCGAAGTGCAAGCAACGTTAAAGTTTTACATAGTGGATACACTTTCACTGGAAGTAAAAGCTTTCCATCCGGTATACTACCCACCATATGTCAAGTGTTAGAGAGGATCGTCCAATTCGAAAATTTTAGAACTGTGGACGTTGCAAATGATGTTGCTAAAGAAATACATGACAGATGGGTGTGGTGTAATGTTTATCCATTACATTACTTAACTATATCTAAAAAAGTACAGGCACTGGTGGTAGCTTTCAGCAAACTTGATCGGTATCCCAAGAAAAAACGTGGAGCATCTTTTTTGGAAAAAGAAGCAGAGTTCTTGTCAGATATAGATAAGTTGTTCGACGTGTTTTGCAATGACAATGAACAACGAAGACGTTTGGAAAAAGACCACAAGTTGCGAATGACTGATGAAGATTTTGTATTTTATGAAGATCAAAAGAGTCGGCGTATTGGAAAATGTTTAGATGTAGCTTTGCCTTTGACCTCATCTGACCAAAAATTTATATGACGTTCAGAATCACATGTCAATGCCCCAAGTTCACAATGCCAAAATGAAATTATTACTCTGTCAACTACTGATTATGTCTCGGAGTCCAAATCTTTGGCATCAACAAGCACAGACACATCACAATCATCTGCAGTTTCTCAGTTCTTAGCGGAAATGCCAAATCCATCCATTCAAAATCGCAAAAAATGGCCAAACCTTGCCAGAATTTGTGAACGCTACCAGCTATCGGATAGAGCAGCTGCTGCAGTTGCTAACAGTGTCCTAGTGGATGTTGGTTTAGTTACTGAAGATGATAAAACACGCATCATTGATCGTAGTAAACTACGAAGAAAGCGTGAAAGATGCCGAAACGAAATCCGGAGCAAAGAGCAACAAAACTTTGGATTGGTGAACGCAGTGTATTTGGATGGCCGCAAAGATGCAACCCAAATTGTTGCACAAGGTCCAAATGAGAAGCATTATCGGTCTGTTCAACTGGAAGAACATTATACAGTAGTAGGTGAGCCAGGAAGTTATTACCTTACTCACTTTTCTCCTGAAGATGGCAAAGGTAGAACAATTGCCCAAAAGTTGTTTGATTCTTTCAGTGGTACGGAATTGGAAGGCAAGCTTGCAATAGTTGGCACTGACGGTACTGCTTCTATGACCGGCAAACACAATGGATGCATTCGAAGTTTAGAAGAATTATTACACAGACCTCTTCAGTGGGTTGTGTGTTTACTACACACAAATGAACTTCCCTTGCGACATGTGTTTGCTGCTTTGGATGGGGCAACAAGTGGTCCAGATACATTTGCCGGACCAATAGGTAAAAAAATACTGGGTCCTGTATCAAGTTGGCCAGTTACTCAGTTTAAGCAAGTGTTCGTCCCTATTTCTTCTTTTCCAAAACTTCCACCTCATGTCATTGATGACCTGAGTACAGATCAATACTACGCTTACAAAATCTGTTTGGCAATTATAACTGGTAATTGTGATGATGATCTACAATATTTGGAAGTTGGCCCAGTGGTGCATTCAAGATGGTTGACTTCGGGTTGTAGAATTTTGCGGTATTACGTGTCACTTGATGAACCACCTCAGAACTTGGAAATTTTAGTTAACTTTTGTTTAACTGTTTATTTTCCCACTTGGTTTGAAATCAATTTATACAACCAACTAACACATGGTTCTAAAGTTTTTTTCAGCTTGATCAAAAGAATTAACAGTCTGACAAATCAAGATCTTCGACAAGTAGCTCAAAATGTTGTTCAAAGAAATGGATATTTTGGCCATCCAGAAAGCATTTTGATCGCAATGTTAGGAGATGACGATCAAGCTGTTCGAGACAAGGGCGTGAATCACGTTCTTTCACTTCGCAAGAACGACACCTCAGTTCGTTTATTTCACCTTCCTACTTTAAACTTGGAAGCAGACACATACTATGAGTTGGCTGATTTGGAAATTTGTCAGCAACAACCTCCAGCTATTAGACATTTGTCCGATTCTGAAATTGAAGACTGTCGAATGAAACCCTTAATTTTACACCATCCATGCCACAATCAAACTGTCGAAAGACATGTCAAATTGGTAACGGAAGCATCAGCACAAGTCACTGGATTTGAAAGAAGAGACGGACTTATTCGCCAAAAAATTAGATCTCGCAAATTGTTAAAAAAGTTTGAAACTAAAATGCAATTTTCGTAAAATGTTTTTATGTTGTGTTGACTGTTGATAACACATCTATGTTTGCCAGCCTCGCACTCACTTTTGTTGTGCACTTCGCATTACTACAGTAATATGTTGCACGACATACCCCTAAAATCAAATTTCTTAGCAAGTTACGAATCGCAAGAGTTCATGTTAACTAGTAGTGAATCACAATTCTCTATGATGCAATTTTAGCATGAAAAACCGGTTTCTTGACTGTAACTTTTTTTATGATTGAAATAGACGAAAAAGTCCTCTAAGCACTCATAGAAACATGATGATTCTGCAACCTTTGAGCTATAAATCAGGTCTCTACGACTAGCGGTTATCAAGTAACATGATTTTATGGCCATTTTACCCCCGCGACCAATTTTTGGGGGGGTAGCCAGCCCATGGTAGGTGGCAAGTGGCTCAAGTCGATTTTTTTTCTATTTTTAGACCATTTGCCAGGATTTCCAAACTACACTTTTTTGAATTTCCAAAAAAAAGTTTTTTCACTCCACCCTACTCGTTATCTCATCGACATAATTATTACAGGAATTTACACAAGTGTTGTCCATTTCACTTACCGATGAATTTGCGTTGCAGACGTAGCACGTAAATAGTAATTGACAATTTGGTAGTAAATCCAATGTTGGTTTGGAAACTGAGACCTTGCATTAATCAGAAATTCGACTCCAGCACTAACGGGGAGGATATAAGAAATTTGGGGCGGAGTAAGTCGGTTAGATAACGGGCATTTGAGCGACGGCTCAATGCTAACTATTTAAACATGTCTTTTCAACATGCTGCAAAGGCGGCGATAGCTTGACTTCAATATAAAAATGTCTATTTTACCGACTACTTCTTGGTCACGGAAAACAAAAATATAGCCTCTGCTCTCCGCAGACACTCAACTGAAATGTGTGTCAACACTGCAAAGTCTCGGCTTGCAAACTCCAAAAATTTGCATACAACACAGAGGTTGAAAACGATTAATCAAAAATTTCTTACGTCGTTAAACAATAAACAAACAAGTACTTACGACACAACCGGATTTGTCAAGTTTCAAAGTCTGCGAATTTTAGATAATTTGCTTGTGGCGTTTTTGAATCAAGAGATAAATGAAGATAATGAGCCATGGCATTGAGTGCAAAATACAAATGACAAAACAAGGTTCGAAACTTTACTAAGATAAAAGAAACAGAACGGCGCTACAGTGCTGAAGTAATTAGCATTCGTGCAAAACGCGTGAAAAAATAATTATTAAAGCTGTGCAAAAACGACGCAAAGTATACACGAACGGCAGGCAAACGCTTTTTTTTGGTTGCTGCAAAAATAAGAACTATAAACGTGCGTTCGAGGCCTAACTGAAACAGACAAAAAATAAACTAGCTCGGTGCGATAACAACAGGTGAAGACCAAAAAAACTCGTATGTGAGCGCGGGGCCCCTGGCACTGTGCCATATGTTAAATCCGTCCCTGGTTATTGATTTTGCGTACATAAAAAGGTTACATAAGGGCCTGAGTTAGCAACTTCTAGGATAAAAACCATTAACTTCACTCGGGTTAAGCGTTTAAATTAGTTGGCAAACATTAAATTGAGGGTTCCGAGCCCCCTGGATCAATATTATTGTTGGGGGCCAATTTAAATCGATTTAGCAAAATTTAAATTGAAGGGGCCCGGGCCGCTTGGTTAAAAGCTATTGTTGGGGGCCCATTTAAATTGGGGGCCATTTAAATGTTATTGTAATGGGCTCATTTAAATTGGTTGGCAAAAATTAAATTGAAGGGGTACAGGCCCCCTGGATCAATATTATTGTTGGCGGCCCACATAAATTGGGGGCCATTTAGATATTATTGTGGGGGACCCATTTAAATTGGTTGGTAAAAATTAAATTGAAGGGCCCCTGGCCCCCTAGATCAATAGTATTGTTAATTACTGTTGCACGCGATTACTGTTGTACGCGAAGATGCTAAAAGAAACTGAAACTGAAGAAACAATAGTCTTTTTTGTGACATTTTTATCATTGGTAGCATTTCAATTGGGGGGGAGCGGGCCCCCTGGCCCCTCCTGGCTAGGCCTATGGCCTCATAGGTCTATTAATTATCGCTGTTCGCAGTTTCAAAGATTTTTCCGATCGCAACTTTGTTAGTGCATTTGAATCCATTTTCATCTTGAAATTATATTAGACTGTAAAGTGTTAAATTAAAACGCAAAAACATCACCAAAGCAATAAATTTTTCGTTACAATCAATTTTACGTATTCTAAAAGTGAGTTTTTACGTATTCTAAAAGTGAGTGAATAAAAAAAAAAGTAAATTGCACGCAAAATGTTAACAAATTAATGGACTTCATTAACTTCCGTAAACTAAAGCTGAAAATAACGAATTAACGTTAACAGAGGTATTCAATTCAATTCAATTCAGTTTATTTTTGCCATGTCTGGCACGAAAGCAGCGAAAATGACCTTATTTACGGTCTTCAAAGTTCAATGCTACCGTAAAAACAGCAAAAGAAAAAGCAACATAACATCAGCCCTTACATATTTACAACATTTTGATCAACTTAGTGTGTAACATTTTACATTTTTTGGCACAGAAAAGCAGCAAAATGAGTAGTTGGCATTTTCAATAGACACTACTGTGACCCCAAAAATAAGAATAAAAACACTTTTCATATTGGGATCATAATCATTTCGTTTACCGGTGCATTTGAACTATATCATAACATTATTAAGTTGTGATAGTGCCTTGCTTTTTTGAAATTAAATGGTCCTTAAGTTTTCTTGCAAATGTTTTTGGGGGAAATTTTTTGAGGGATGGGGGAATTTTGGCCCAGATTACAGGACCAGTTACATTTATTGCTTTTCTTACGAGGGAAAGATTGGTTGGTTGGATGTAATAGTTATCTTTATCACTGTATCTTGTGTAATGTTTGTGAATTGAAGCAGCTGTCTTGAATAAATTAGAGGTTATAATGTTTTCCTTGTAGTGGATACGATGCATAGATTTGGTAGTTTCGAGAAAGTATACAGGGTGGGCCAAAAAAATGTTACCGCTTTTAATCCATACACAAATTTTAAAAATGAACATTTATTTGAAATTTTTTTTCACAGATGTTTAACAAAAATATCCAATTAAAATTTGATAATAAAGTCTTTTCACTTTGTCTCTTGTTTCTTACACAGTTCAATAATTGATAACATGTTCAATCCAAACTCCTCTTCTGTGGAGTACAGCTGCAGCACGCACATTGAAGTTTGTGATGACATTGGCGCACATCTTAAGAGGGATTCTTCGAATTTCCTGACAGATGTTGGTCTTCAGGGCTTCAATGGTCTGTGGGTTGTTGTAGTACACCCTCTCCTTCAGGTACCCCCATAGGAAGTAGTCTTCGGGAGAAAGATCAGGAGAGTAGGCACAGTGGCGGATCTAGAAAATTTTGGTGGGGGGGGATTTTAAGCACAAACCCTCAAAAATTCGGATGTCTTCACCGAAATTGAGAGTGATTTTTGGGCCGAAATCGGAAATTCGAACGTTTTTTCCGCCCAAAATCAGGTAGTCTTCAAAAAAAAAAAAAAAAAAAGGTCTTCACCGAAATTGAGAGTGATTTTTCGGCCGAAACCGTTAGCTTTACACTGGTGGGGGGGATGCATCCCGAAATGGAGCCTAATTTTTCGAAATAGAGGCTGATTTTTCGGTCGAAATCGTTACTTTTAGGCTGGTGGGGGGATGCATCCCCCCCATCCCCCCCCCTAAATCCGCCCCTGAGTAGGCAGGCCATGGGTTGTTCGTAGTTCGTACGCCGTGAGATGAGTCTATCTCCAGGAACGTACTTGTTGAGAAAATCCAGTGAGACATTTGGGCAATGTGGAGGAGCACCATCTTGCTGGTAAATGACGTTATTCATATTGACTCCCTGCTTTCTCCTAAGAGCAGGAATATGAAACAAAAGTCTTAGTAATTTTGAAAATGGTTAGAATATAAAAAGTGGTAACATTTTTTTGGCCCACCCTGTATATCACTACATGTCAGTAGTTTCATTTCCTGAATTATTGGTTCAGTGTCATCACGATAATCACATCCTCCTATTATTCGAACAATTCGTTTATGTAATTTAACCAATGGCATTAAGGTAGTTTTAGATGCAGAGCCCCAGATGGTTATGCAATATCTCAAGTGCAAATAGATCATGGAGTAATAAATTTTAATCAATGTTTGTTTACTGACATATTTTTTCAGTCTTGTCAGAGCCCAAGACCCCTTGGCAATCTTTGAGGAAATGTGTTCAATATGTGTTATCCAAATAAGTTGGTATCAATTATTACACCTAAATATTTTACGTTGTCAGATTCAGTTATGTAATTGTTATTAATCTCAAGTTTAAATTTGCTTTTTTTCTTTTTGTTTGTAAATAACATGAAATTAGACTTAGAATAGTCGATAATTAGTTTGTTAGCGTTCATCCATTTTCCCACCTGGTTCATTTCGTAATTGACTTGATTCTGCAGTTTTTCTATGCTTTTGTGTGACATTACTAATCAGAGGTGGAGTCCTCGAGGACGTCCTTGGCCTCGAGGACGTCCTCGAGGACACATTTTGAAGTCCTTGGCCTTGGCCTTGGCCTCGAAGGTCAAGTCCTTGGCCTTGGCCTTGGCCTCGAAGCCTCAAGTCCTCGAAAATTGCCCTGTCCTCGGCTCGAGGACAGCACTATTTTTTAAACAGTTGAAATTTCGTTGGAAAGCGCCAGAAACCTCGCGGAAAATTTGCGAACACTTTTTTTGTTTTCCTCACTTGGAGCATAGACGTAGCCAAGGGGAGGATGGCAGGGGGTCCGCCCCCTTCCCAATTGAAATTTCACCAATGACAAAAATGTGACAAAAAATCCTATAGTTCCTTCAGTTTCAGTTTCTTTTTAGCATTTTTCGTTTACAACAGTATAACTATAACAACAATATTGAGGGCCAGGGGCGCCGGGTCCCCCTCAATTCTATTTTTGCCAGCCAATTTAAACGTATAACCCGAAGAAAATGGAGAGTTTTTGTCCTAAAAGTTGCTATCTCAGGCCCTCATCTAGCCTTTTTGTGAACGTAATACATTAATCAGGGCCAGATTTACCATAATATGACGCAGTACCAGCAGTAGCGTCGCCATGGGGGAGGCGGGGGCTATAACCCCCTCCATTGGCCTGTCAACCAAAATGCAGAATAAGAAAAATATCACGTTTTTAGCTTTTTTGAGACTGTTTTTTGCGCTGGAATTGACTAAAAAGTGATTTAAAGTATCATTGGAAACATATATTCAGGGGGGGGGGCTAATTGTCAAAAATAAAAGTCACAAATTAATGAAAACTTTGAAAAAATCCCCGAAAATAAACAATCAAATTTGATCGCTGATGTAAAAACGCCCAACATAGGTTTTATCAACAAATATATTATAAACTCAAGAATAAGAGGAGGGGGGCTATTCAGTGTTAGTTAATTACCATAGTCACTTCTCTCAAATATCTTTCCATTAGCACTTCTCCCAATTATTTTTTTTATAAAATATAGACGAAATAGATTACACCGAGTGAGTTTTATTGAATAATAGGATTTTATGATTTACCAGCATGTAAACAAGAGAACTGCAATGTTATCATTAGCCAGTAGCCACTCCCCATATAGCCCATTAATGCAACCAGTTGAATTATGTTTCGCTGCCAATTTCTACGCCACGTTTTAAAAGCAATATTTTTTATTAAAATAGCTCTAAAATTAAGTTCATTTTGCGAAAAAATGCAAAATTTTCGAGCGCTGGAGGCTCCGCCCCCAGACCCCCAAAACAGCCCCCCCATTGTGAATTTCTGGCTACGCGCCTGAGTACCAGCTAGGGTCCCCGAGTTAAAATCGTAAGACTTTTTTTGTTCTTCACCTATATTTGGCAGAAAGATGTTGCGAAAATCTCCAAAGTGCCATGGGCCTAGCGCGAAGTAAATCCTGCCCGCAATAACATGGTTAGTAGGCGTAACCATCTATCGTACCAATTTTCAACAACAATTCAGTTATTCACCTCCAACCTCGCCGCTTTTTATGCACAAAAAACTTTTTAAAAAATTAGTCATGAAAAATGCTGAGTGAACGAATCATTGAACTTCAATTGAGGGGGCTGGCCGAACATATACTGCTTTAACTGGTTATTTTCATGACAAAACTAAATCTCCAAGGAAAATCTTCCAGGGATTATTATTTACTGCTAAAATGCTGCAAGAGACAATGCACCTTGCTTTCCCCTACCTGGACCAAATCACTTACAATTAAATTTAACTCCAAAATGCAAGATGTTAAACGTGTTTTGGACTTAAATTGCAAGTAGAAGGAGTATTAAACAATTTGATTTTTTCAATTGGCTTTCAAATGGCAAAAATTTAGTGCTTTTAAATGGCTCTGAACACTTGCGATATGTGATTCAATGGCATTAAAATAGCTTTTTTTCCCAAAAAAACTACAAAAAATCGCCCAACGGCTTGGGGCTTCGCTCCCAGACCCCCAAAGCCTCCGGCGGATGGGGGCCCCCACCCCCAGACCCCCGTTTGTGATACGTTTGAGTTACACCAGCTTTCTCAACACGCTTCCAAAGTTAAATATTTGCGTTTTTCAGCTATTAGTTCAGGCCCTCTCCCGTTGCAAAATCCGGGTTACGTGCCAACAGGCAACGATTTCAGATCTTCCATCCTACGATATCTTTGTCAAACAAAAACTTCCTCTTCGGAAAAATTTTAATGACGTCATTGCATGTGATTTGTGGTTTAAGCCTCCCCCAATCAAAAATTCTGGGTACGCCAATAAATTGGAGATCGCCTGAAAAAAATTTTTGAAGACTTTTTTTTCGGAGAACACTTGCGCCTGTGTCCTTGGTCCTTGGCCTTGGCCTCGAGCGTTCCTGTCCTTGGCCTCGAGAGGTTCTGTCCTCGAAAAGGCTGTCCTTGGCCTTGGCCTTGGCCTCGGATTTTTTTTGTGTCCTTGGCCTTGGCCTTGGCCTCGAGCCTTGTGTCCTCGACTCCACCTCTGTTACTAATACTGTGTCATCAGCAAAGAGATTTACTTTGAAATTTGTAGTTTGGACTAAATCGTTGATGTATATCAGTGGTTCTCAACCGGGGTGCCGCGGCACCCTAGGGTGCCATTTGCGATTCGCTGGAGTGCCGCGAGCAATTGCACATTGTTTTATTACCAAGGAAAGAATGAGTATGACTGTGTACGGATGGAACTCCATCTATGATTGGGTCAATTAAAGGATTTGTGTCACTTGGAAAAAAAGTTAGTACGTCATAGCAACCCACTGTTTTCGTTATCGTGAAGTGCTTATTGGAAAAACATTGAACTCGGACTTAACACATGTGATGAAAGAAGTTATAAAAATGGTAAACTACATCAAGGCTAGACCACTTAAATCACGATTATTTACAAAGCTCTGCAAAGAAATGGAAAGAAATTATGAAAATCTTCTGTTGCACTCGGAAGCAAGATGGCTTTCACGTGGAAAAGCATTGTCTCGAGTATATGAGCTGAAAGAGGAAATGTTAGCTTTTTTTAGTCTTGAAAGACAACGAGAATTTAATGATTTGCTTTGCGATGACAACTGGAAGTAAAAATTAGCATATTTGGTAGACACCTTTTACCACTTAAATAAGATAAATTCCAATATGCAAGGCAAGAATGAAAATCTCTTATCTTCTGCAGACAAAATGAGAGCTCTACATGAAAAATTGAAAGTGCGGTCATTACGAATACAGGAAGAAAACTGAACAACAAAAAAATGGTTTCATCGGTTATTGAACATCTCAAGTCTTGGCAAGACAAATTTGAGAAATATTTTCCGACAGTGTCTATTGAAAACCAGTGCCGTCGCCAGAGCAAACAAAGTGAGGGGGCACCAGCCGAAAATGGGGGGGCACTAAAAAAGACTGAAGTTTTGCACATAAAAACTGATACTTTACAACTACAAATTATGCGCTATTTTAAAAATTTTGTAATCATGTTTGAAAAAAGAGACGTATAAGCCTGGTAGCGTTTATTGGCTCTTTTCGTTTGCGGCCCATATAATCGCTTGAAAATCTGTCTGCATGAGTGAATGCGACCAGAAGCGCAACCAGGATTTTGCTGATAAGAAGCTTGAACCAAAAGTTTGGGTTTTTTTGCACAAAAATTGTCGAATTTAGGCCCCGAGCTGAACAAACCAATGCAACTTAAGTGTACCACAGAGAGGGCCTGGGGGAACAGCCCCCAGCCGCTGGGTGATTTTTGCGATTTTGCGGCAAAAAAATTGCAATTTTAGCGCCATTTCAATCACGTTTCGCTCGTTTTTAAGCCATATCAATAATTACAGTAAATTGCCAAAATTCAAAAGTTATTGAAAGAATTAAATTGCCTAACCCCTTGAGCCCCCTTATACTTCAGGTAAAGTCCAAAACAGGTTTAAATGTTTGTTTTTTTGGGGGGTAACTTTTCTAAATGACTTAGCTAAAGGGGCTGATATCCCCCTTAGATTTTCCTCCCAGCTGTGCGACTGACTGCAACCTAAAAAGATCTTTAATGTGCTCTACATTTCATTGAAGGTTAATAATGTTGAAATTAATCCCTGTCAAAACTTGAAATTAATCCCTGTCAAGATTTGTTTTTTTGGGGGGTAACTTTTCTAAATGACTTAGCTAAAGGGGCTGATATCCCCCTTAGATTTTCCTCCCAGCTGTGTGACTGACTGCTACCTAAAAAGATCTTTAATGTGCTCTACATTTCATTGAAGGTTAATAATGTTGAAATTAATCCCTGTCAAAACTAAAATATTTCGGAGTTTAAACAGATTTCCAGCTAACTTTTAATTCACTGATTAGATTGATAGAGAATAAAATATCAAGGTCTATAGTAACAATTATAAAACCCAAATCCTTTTTACCCCCCACAGCTTTGCTTTAATTGTATTACGCATTAGTACATCCTCATTTACTCCGAGGTTTTCCTGTTTGGGGTAGGCTACCACCTGCACATCCTATTTAGCTAAACTCTATGTGTATGTAAACAATTCATTTTTTGCTTAATCGATATTAGAATGCCTTTTGTGAGCCATGGTTTTGTACGTAATTTAAGGATTTTGTGAGATGCTTTTTTAATGGGTACATATTTGTTTAATGTATGGGTTAGTACATCAATAAAAGCTTTAAATGCATCATTTATTGATTCTGTTTCTGTGACGCGCTTTTCTCTATACTGCACATGTAAATTTTCAAGTATGAAGTTTGTTAACGGACTAGTGGTTAACGAAGCTAATGTTTTGCATTAACCTGCCCGCGAAATTTTTTTTTCTACCATGGTTTTGCAGATTTATTACGTCACATCCGCATCCTATCCATACTCCGCGCTCACTTTGGCTTGATCCGCTGTATTCACAGGCAAATTAATGCAAGAGGTAGGTTAGCTTATAGGTTGGTGATCACAGGTAAATACGCCTAATATATGTTAGCGTATCTAGTTAGCCTAGTATCTAGATAGCGTCTGACAAGTTGTTGTAAGCATCACGGTTAAGCTGTTGACTCGAGTCTGAGCAATTGTTGCTATATTAGGCCTACTAGATACCGGTATAAAATTTAAATATTAATAGCCTAATATCATACCAGGGATGTCTAATGTGATGGTAGTCAGATAACGATGATGTTAGTGCAATTCAAAGTTTTAATCATGTTATGTATATTTACTTACTATTCGTAAATGGCAGATAATAGCCAAATAATTGATTTTTTGATACAGAATAGACTAGCTTACAGTAAACAGAGTCACTCTTGCATTCAGTTAATGTTAGCCAGTCGATTCATCTGTTCGATGGTCAGAGTAACTACCGTAGTAAGTAAATTAAATTTCTCCTAAGTCTAAACAAATAGCTTCTGGATTTTGGTAGGTCTCAGTAAGCATAGTAGCCTATGCATGCAGTGGTATGCATGCATGCAGAGGTATGCATAGGTGGGCACAAGTCCTTTAATCGTTAATCCGTTAATAACGAAGCTAACTTTTTTATTAACTTGTTAATCCGTTAAAAAGTTTTTTCATGTTAACGGATTAAATTAACTTCCGTTAAGTGCTGCTAACAGACTAAAGTAACTTCCGTTAAGTTTTGTTAACTTCCGTTAAGGTTTTATTTGTATCTTGCACCATTCATTCATCGTACCGGTACACACCAGTTTGCTCTGGTAACACTTGTTGCATATTAGCATGAGTTTTATAGAAGAAAGCGAAGAAAGGAGCTCTTTTTTGAGGCAAATAATAACCTGCAGCCTCAGAGGTCTATTAGTTATTGCTGTTTTCAATTTTTAAAGATTTTCAGGTCGCAGCTTCGATTGTGCATTCGAACTTGTTTTTATCGTGAAATTAGATTAGACTGTAAAATGTAACTACCAAAACACAAAAAGACCACCAGAGCAATAAATTTTTTCTTACAATCAGCTCAACAGCGTCAATACATGTTCTAGAAGCGAGTGAATAAAAAAGAAATGTAAATTACCCGCAAAATGTTAACGGATTAACGGACTTTATTAACTTCCGTTAATCTAAGCTGACAATAACGAATTAACGTTAACGGAGGTGTGATGTTTGTTAACGGACTAGTGGTTAACAAAGCTAACGTTTTGCATTAACTTGCCCACCTATGGAGGTATGATATAGCCATACAGTAGTAAGGGGTTAGGTTGAGAGTTCACTATTCAGTTCAGGGTTACCGGTTAACGTTGGCGTACTTACCGATTCTATGCTATGCCAACTACACCATCCTTGAGATATTACACTTCGCTCTCGGTTTTGGCTTGATGTGCACTGTTAACATCAAAATGTTAAGAAGACCTAGGGCTATGTCAGATGTGTAGGGTAGGTTTATTTTGCTGTTTACATATTTTAAGGTGTTGAGCCTGAGTTAATTGTGGCAATTTCTTGATTGTGTAGACAATGGTAACGCCAAATTTACTAATGGTACTAGCTACTTCTACCAGTACATCTCAGATTAAGTAGCCTAAATCGTTTGTCTCTAACCTGCTCATAGAAAGTTTAGTACCCTAATTTTTTTACACAATAGGTATTAGATTGTTGAACTTAAGAAATGTTCACATGTTGTACTCTATGATTATTCAACATACAAAATTGTGTTGCAGGCATAAAATGTTACCCAGCATAGTATACAAGTAGATCAATTTTTTGATATGCCCATGTTGTAGTCTATTTTATTTTTAAAACGTAGGTATGTTCTGTTGTGGTGATCTGTGGTAACCAGTCCAAACCATTTGTAATTAATATAGATTCCTGTTCTTGCCATTAGTATGTGACCTATGAAGACGGAAAATTGCATTTCTTGTGTAGAGTGTGGGCAGGCAATGATATCCTGTACAATTTATTGGCAAGAAAAAAATACTGATAGTGTACATGCTTAACAGTAAACAAAGAAGCTATAAGGTTTGTTTGCCAAAGTTTCAAGAAGTATCAAGCATCCAGCATCTGGACTACATTTCAAGGATTCTTCCAATCATCTTTTGTATTTGTGCTTACTTTTCAGTCAAAGCCCACTAACAATCGAATTTGAAAAACATGACTGCTCTAACACTTCAGAGTTTTGGTTATAGCAGTTCAAAAGAAGCCTTGTATGCAATCTTAAATTGATTTTTTGTGGAATTGTGAACATGGACTAATGAAAACTTTGGTTTTTCCAACTGGATAGTGCATCAGTATACCAATTCAGAGTTTGCAGCTTATGCAATAGTGATATACTGTATGGATTGGGTTTGTTTGAGCTGGTAGGTAGGTGTTGTTTTTAGGTAGCAAAGTTCATATTTAGTCCTTTAATACATACCGGTATTTAACAATTTAGCGTATTATATAGGCAGAGGCTGCTGTTACATTACGTAAGAAAAAGAAAATCGCTATTTTAACCCTAACCCCAACCCTAAACCTAACTTTAAGCCTAGGTCTAACCCTAACGATAATCCTAACCCAAACCCTAGCGATAATTTAAAAAACAAAAAAGAGTAAATGAGCACTCACTCTTTACTCTCTTATTCTCTTCATGGGCGTTACATAACGTAATGCTAGCCACTTCGTATTATATATTATGTCTTATTAACAAAATAATGGGATTTAAATTGCATCATGGTTTTAAAGCGTTTGCAGTTTTTTACTGTTAAAATGGTCTTGAAACAGTAGTTAATTTGTTGAGGTATATGATCAATGACTGCTTATTTACATACCTAAAAGAGATTTACTTGGAAACTTTGAGGTTGATCAAATAGCAAATTACTGAATGGTTTATGATGCAAAAAGTATCAAAGTCACCCTTAATCACAAATTGCAGAAAAGGACCACAGAAAAAAATCTGGTATATAAAGTCTTTTCCAATTCAACCTAGTTTGTTTTTTTAGTGGGATTTCCCAAGCATGACGTTCTTGTTAGAGCACTGTTGAATCGAATGCTGACATCTTGATTTGGTCTTCTTGGAAATTTTTGGTGGCCTTCCTGCTCCATGCACTCTTCTACCCTGGCTGATATTTGATCTTCTTGCTGGAGTTGTTCCAGAAACGGGAATCTGAATTGAGGTAGATAACCTATGTTGCGTTGATGTTTATTGTGCATACTTTGGTTTTATTTTTGAAACAGTTGTAGCCAGAGATGGCTTTTGTTAAACGTGTACAGTGCAGTATTAAATTGAGAATCTGCAGTGATTTTGTGAAAGTTATTAACAAATGACTGTAATGCTGGTCCATGATATTGAAGGTTTGTCGTGCACTTTTCAATTACCGGTATGGTCTGAAAGCAGTGTGAGGCATGATTGAGCAGGTCTTAATGCACGACATTAGCATCTGTCTTTGCTTGTAGATACTGAAGGAAGACTGTTAACAAGGAATTTCATCAAACTAAAAAGTTCTTAACCTTTTTGATTTTGTTATTAAACACACTTGATTGATTGTATAGTCATTGAAAAGATTATATGTATCAAAGGTGCATTTAGACCGGAAACAGCAAAATGCCTAAATTGCACTTTTACAATGTTTGCTAGTCTTCATGGGGAACATACGCAACAATTTGTGAACGCTGATGTAAACAAACATTCACCAACTTAAATCTTTTATTTATTTGTTGTATATATTATGCAGAAGTGTGTAATGAGTTGGCGGGCCCATCTTTGCATCATTAAGCCTGGACAATGCACCCTTCAAAGAAATGTTGCACAAATGGCAAGTGGTTGGCAACACTGTGCCAATTTCACTGACCCAAGATTTGAACCTCAGACCTCACGCTCCAGAGACAAATGCGTTAGTGTTCGATTCACTAGCATCAGCAAATAGTCCCCAAAGTAGCTTTGCATCAAGTCTAACTGCCAATTCGCTGTGCTTATTTGTATTGTAACTTTTAGTTGATCAGCTATAGATCACACATACTAAAGAGACATTCTAATTTATGTAATGGTGACAGAATTAGTGTCGGAGTAATACGTACTTACTGGTATTTGGTAATTTTTTTTGGCAGTTTATGCTGGTATGAAAAGTTATACTGTGGTGTGAAAAGAATTCTATGAATGATGATTTCACTGGAAATTTTTAAGTTAAAGTGAGTGAAATAAAAATTTTCATTATTCATCTTTGTATTTTTTGTTTGCCTTTTTTAAGATCATGAAGAAAGTAGGTCAACAAGCTCACATGGTCTTATGTCTGTCCTGCGTTGAAAAACTGCTGCGACTTTGAAGCCAGTACATGTCTGTGGTTGTTTCGGGCATGGGTTGGAATCCCTTCTGTAGGCATTTTTCTAACAATCAGAGGCTGATTCAGATTGTGACTTAATATGTCTTATTTTCGTGATTTTTTAAGGGTTAAGATTTGGGTTAGTTTTAGAGTGAGTTTTGGAGTAAGAATTTGAGTTTGGGTTAGATCTGGATCAAAATTAATAAAAAAGTAGACAAAAATTTCCAGTGAAAGAGTCTCGTCCGAAGAATCATTATTTGACTTAGGTTATTGATAGTGTTGTAATGCCATGCCAAACTATCCCCATCCAGTTTAAGTTTTTTTGTTTGGTTTCACATAGAACTTTAGCTGAAATGGTATCAAATTAATGCTAACTTTGGCAAGGATTCCTGGTTTGACGCTTGAATATATATGTGTCAGTTGTTTCTTTTTCTTATTAGTTGTTTTTAGAGCTGAAGGTAAATCAG
>CAWYPQ010000141.1:0-131793 GCA_963965965.1 Trididemnum nubilum
CCCTGCTACTTGACCCAGCCTTCTCAGAGATATTCTACTACAAAAACGACGTGGGGACCTCCCTGATTCTGCAACGACAGCGCTAGCGACAGGAGCTCATTTACTTTGTCCTGCTGCACTCTAAAACGTTACGTATTAAAATGGCGGAAAATAAAGGAAAGAACAGAAAATCTACACCAGAAAGCCTGAACGAAAGCAAGAGAAAATCAACATATGCTGAAATGACAAAAAAAACAAATCAAGGAAGTTTCAGTGAAGAGGATCGCACAAAATTAACTCTGATTTATGAAAATGTGGCTAGTCTCAGAGATGAAATGAAAGAGTTGCGAGAGGAACTGGAAGAGAGCAAACTTGAAATCAAGCAGCTAAAAACTGAAAACAATCAATTAAAGCAGGCTCTCAACTTAAACACATTTGAAACAGATAACTTACAACAATATTCTAGACGGGAAAACATTCGCATTCATGGCATCGCCGAATCGGCAAGCCAAAAGGATGATAGTGAATCTACCCTTCTCAAGCTCGCCGAAGTTTTAGGCATCACCCTGGAATCTAGTAATATTCAACGAGCCCATAGACTTGGGAAGAAAAGATCATCAGCAGCCAAACCACGTCCGATCATTGCGAGATTCGTTTCGTATAAAAAAAGAAGCGAATTTCTTTTTGCAAAGTCCAACCTTAGGAAAAGCACCGACGAAAAATTTAAAACTGCGTTTGTTACTGAAGATATCACCCCACTGCGGTCAAAATTGCTAAATTATGTAAAGAATCACTGTGATGGGGAGTTTGTTCTTTGCCATACGTACAATGGCAGAATTCGCATGAAAAAATCTGCGCGCAAGCACGGCAATCTACTAACGGATGGAAAAGATGAAGGTGTTGGAGAATGGCTTATGGTGTCATCACCAGATGATCTCTTCAAACTCGACATTGATGTGAACTTTCGATTGCTAGACTACAAACCCCTGTTAATCACGAAAACATTGACAGTCAAGATGGCGTTAAAAGTAAGAAGGATAACTAGTCTAATGTGCTTGTTACTGTTTTTTGTGCTGCACGTAATTTTCTTAGTGTCACCCTATTCAACAGCATAATGACTTCTAAAACTATTTGCACTATGTGTGCGAAACCATGCGAAAGCGATAATAGTTGTTACAGTTGTGAAATCTGTTTACGAATTTTTCACAAAAACTGCCTCTCTCGACAATTACTCCCTGCGGTTAATCCTTCCTCCAAACAAAATTACGCTCTTTGTCTACACTGCAAATCTAGGTCGACCACTAATGAAACTTCAGAGCTTAATAATCGTAATTCATTGACTTCGCAAACGCCTGTAGTTAATCCATGCTATACTGACTTTTTTGATAATTGCAATTACTACGATCAACAATCGCTAAATAACTTTCTGAGTGCACAAACAGAAACACTCTTCATTATGCATTTTAATATTCGCAGTCTCCAAAAAAATTCTGACCATTTAGCATCGTATCTGTCGGAATTATCAGTCTTACCGGACATTATTGCTATCACAGAAACAAAATTGACCAACGGCATAATCAACTCAAATATTCATTTGACTGGATATGCCATTTTTTGCATTGCGATAGCGCAACGAAAGCAGGAGGTGTGGGGACTCTACATTAAAGAAACGCTTATCTTCAAACAGAAACCAGATATTAGTATTGCGTTGCCTTCTGTAGAAGATATGTGGATCGAAGTTCAAACTGAAAAAGGTCCGGCTGTTGTAGGAGTTGTGTACAGGCATCCAACTAATTTAACGAGTGATTATGAGGAATTTTCTGCGCGGCTTTATGACATTTTTTCCAGATTGAACTCTAAGCACTGCCCCTTTTATGCGGTCGGCGACTATAACATTGATTTAACGGCTGTTCAGAGTAACAATAATGTTAGATAATACGTGAACAACATGATAAGTTCTCCATGCAAGTGTGCAATCGATTTACCTACTCGCATTACAGACCATTCGAAAACCCTTCTTGATCACACTTACGTTAATGATAATAAGCATTCTTACATTAGTGGCGTAGTTTTATCTGACTTGAGTGATCATTACGGAACCTTTATTGCTACTCTTGTGAAAAAGAACATGAAAGAGATGCCCAAATATTTGCATCTCCGAGACATGTCCAGGTTTGAACTTGAAGGGTTTCTGCAAAACTTGCAAAATAATTTAATTGAGGCTAATATTAACACAAATGAAAGCGTTCACGTTCAGTTCGAAAAATTTTTGGATATTTTTTGCAGATGTGTTAATAGCAATGCTCCACTAAGGAAAGCATCAAGGAAAGAAAAGAAATTGCATAGAAAGCCATGGTTATCGAAAGGGCTACTAAAATCTATTAAACGGAAAAAAAGAACTTTTTGTTAATCTGCATAAACATCGTAATGAAGAAAATCTCAAAATCTATAAACTCTTTCGCAATACACTGAATAGAACAATTAAATCAGCAAAACAAAACTACTATAAGGAAAAAATTGGCGCCAATAGAGACAATCAAGAAAATTTGTGGAAAATAGTTAACGAACTGGCACAACTAAAAACTAAAAGCAAAACCTTTCCCACCGACCTCGAATGTGAGGAGGGAAAACTTCAAAACCCAATTGCTATTTGCAACAAGATGAATAGCTATTTTGCTGGAATTGGGGAAAAATTAGCTGAATCGATCCCTCCTGTAAACAAATCACAAATTACAGAGTCTGTAACAAATATCGGGAATTCTTTTTTCTTTTCCCCATCCACGCCTGAAGAGATAACTTCAATTATACACTCCATGAAACTAAAAAAAGCAGTTAGAGAGAATGATATTGACACAAAATTCTTGAAATACAGCACTCAGGTCATTTCTCCCTACATTAGCGAACTTTTCAATTTATGTGTTGAACAAGGAGAATTTCCTAATGTGCTTAAAATTGCTGAAGTTGTGCCTATACATAAAAAGGGGACCCGAATCAATGTACCAATTACCGACCAATATCACTCCTATCTCCCTTCAACAAAATTTTAGAGAAGCTTATTTACATTCGCATCTATTCTTATTTAGAGAAATACGATTTACTAACTAAACACCAATTTGGTTTCAGGAAAGGCACATCAACCATTCATACCATAGGCAAAATATATGACAAATTGTTAAGTAATATTGATAATAATTTGTACACATGTTGCGTGTTTTTAGACTTAACAAAAGCGTTTGATACGGTGGACCATACTGTATTACTAGAAAAAATGAAATGTAATTTTGGAATTCGTGGCATATCTCTTCAACTACTTAAAAGTTACTTAACTAACAGGCATCAGTACACAAAAATAGGCAACTGCAGATCTGATTTAACAAATATTACTTGTGGAGTTCCACAAGGCTCCTCCCTTGGTCCGTTATTGTTTCTTTTATACATTAATGACTTGCCTCATGTTAGTTTGTTCGATACTACTTTATTTGCTGATGATACCTATTTTATGCTTGCTGATAAAAATCCCATCGAGTTGCAACGCAAAGCAACTAATGAACTAAGCAAGATTGATGTTTGGCTGAGAAGAAACAAACTATCACTAAACTTTTCCAAATCATGCTACATGATAATCAACAAGCAGCCCTATACTCCTTGCAAGTTTGATCTTAATTTATCACTTCGCTCCTTTTCACTGAAAAGAGAGAGAACTGTAAGATATCTGGGGTTATATATCGATGATTGCTTGAAATGGTCCTCTCATGTAAATCACTTGTCTCTCCAATTGGCTCGGTATGCTGGTATACTTTACAAGATTAGAGATTTTGTTCCCCAGAAAACTCTCTGCATGTTGTATAATAGCCTGATATACTCCAGAATACAGTATGGTATACTCATATGGGGTACTGCTGCCAAAATGCAACTTCATGAATTGGCAATTCGGTTAAATAATGTTATTCGTACCATAACCTATTCCAGAAAATATTGTTCAATTACTGTTCTATATAAAAAACTAAATTTTCTTAAACTCTCCGATGTTTACAAACTTGAATTAGGCAAATTTATGCATCAGCTTCATCATAACAAATTGCCAAAGACTCTGTTCGACTCTCTGGTTAAATTAGATACGATTCATACTCATAATACAAGACAACTGCGTAAACAAGTATACTTCAAGCCGCAAGTCAAAAAATCAATAGCCAAAAACTTGCTAATTTATAGAGGATCAAAATTATGGGAAGAAATTAACGACATTGACAAAAACTTAAGTTGGTATGCCTTTAAAAAACGGTACAAAAAATTTTTAGTTGGCACTTATAAGTCTAATGACTAAGGAAAGAACTGAGCATGACTGGCCAATTTCACCAGTCATGTGGATTTAATTAATCCATGCAGAATTTGATTAATCCATGCAGAGGAATTATCATTCATGTGGCAGAGATAGAGATGGTGCCTCTGCATGATTGATCAAATGTTGACAGTGCCATTGCAATAAAATGTTCTAACAAAATCGGTTGATCGAAACTGAACTAATGCATTTGCCTTGATAACTACTCTTTACAATTTAACTCTTGTGCTTCTAAAATTTACTTGTGCTATGATATATTGTGTTCTTCCAACTGTGACTATATTGCTGTCATCAATATAATATTTGGTTGCTCATTGGTCAATTGCTTGTGAACCTGTAATTGTTTAATCCCACCAACACTATCCCCAACTATAAATTGAAATAATTTGACAAGAACTGTGCTTTGAAATTTGCTGCTCTTCTGCTTGTTTATCATTATTGTTTTTTCATACTGAGCTTATATTTCCTTGCTAGTGGACGGGCAAACGTCACCTAACTAAAAGTAGCAATTTCTTCGAGTTTCAGTTGATTTAAATTCTATTGCTGCTTAGTTAGGACCTAACAAGCAGTGATAGTTGTCAAAAGTGTCTTATCTGAGGACAAAGCAACGCAACGCCGACGATGGCGCGAATGGAGCCAATGGCCTTCGATACTGTACTGCAGCTTTGAAGCTTTTTTTGCGCAGAGCAGCCTTGTCAGGAGCATCTAGACTAGAAAACCTCCGGGTTCATCGGTGCTTCCTGGCCTGATTGTGTTTTTGAATCTGTGCCCATTTGTGTGTCTTGCTTAAGCTTTTCAACTTTCAGGCAATAAACTTATGTTATGTTATGATTATTTTTTTTATTGGCAACCCCAACATTTCAATGTAGTAGCCTTGTCCACAGAGGACTACATCAACCTGTATATCGGTTAAAAGGGGTTTGCTGTGGCTTAGCCTAATAGCGGCGTTGTCTTAAGATAGAACTAAGAGGGCGTAAGTCCTTATGTTATCAACGTCAAGGTTGACAATAAAAGTTGTAATTAGAAAGACTCTATATGTCGTGTATGAAATAGAATATCTCTGGAACGGATGGGTAAAGAATGATGCAGTCAACGCCAATCTAGTCTAATACGATTGCCCATACTTAAAGTAGCTCAGTGATTTTGCCTTCAGTCCACGTTGACGTCCCCCTCTCCAAGCCTAAATCATTCAGAAAATTCAACCCAATAATGCAAACTTTAAACGTGTTTTGGTTTGACCAGTAATTTCTTCAAGAGGCGGCTGAATTACGAGGTTAAGCAATTAAATCTCTTCTTAAATCTCTTCTTAAACGTATCAACATCTTAAACGAGGACTAAAAGCAAAATCTTTCGGGGTATCTAAAGTTAGGCCAATGGTATTAGACTATAGGCTAGCGTTAACTCCATCCTTTTTGACCCATGCGTTGCAGAAATATTCTACTTTAAACACGACGTCGGTGACTCTGATGTAATAAATTTTAATAATTTTTACTGGCAACCCTGTTGCTAATAAGCATTAGCGTCTTAGCGTGTCGTACCAGTTTTAACCTAAAGCAATGATTAGGCTACTGCATTGAGTCGTTTCGCTACGTACCGTACTAATAATTTCTTATCAGCACTAGAGATCTGAGCTGGTAAAAGGAGTAGACTTTTCGGTAGCCTAGCATTTTCACTAAAAAACAAGCTGGCAGATACATTTTAGTCTAAATGCTAGCCTAGCCTAGCAATAAGGTTTTTATTACTAGTCTACACAGTGCAAACTCATACCTGATAATAAGATCACCAATACTTGAGTAGTATTTGAGAAGTTGAAAACAATCGCTACTTTATAACTCAACTACCCTTACTTTCTCTTCTTCTTAAATGTTTGTTACCTAGGCCATCGTACATGAAATCTACTCTTTTTTCAGCTCGGATTTATTTTGCTCACAAGATCAAATTGATTAGTGAGAAGCGAAACGACCCAATGCAGTAGCCTAATCGTTGCTCTAAAGTGGATTTGGAAAAGCGTCGCTAATGCTTATCAACATAGGTGGGCAAGTTAATGCAAAACGTTAGCTTCGTTAACCACTTGTCCGTTAACAAACTTCACACCTCCGTTAACGTTAATCCGTTATTTTCAGCTTTAATTAACGGAAGTTAATAAAGTCCGTTAATTCGTTAACATTTCGCATGTAATTTACATTTCTTTTATTCACTCGCTTCTAGAACACGTATGACGCTGTTGAGCTGGTTGTAAGGAAATATTTATTGCTATGGTGGTCTTTTTGTGTTTTAGAAGATACATTTTACAGTCTAATCTAATTTCAAGATAAAAATAAGTTCAAATGCACTAACGAAACTGCGATCGGAAAATTTTTGGAAATGGTGAACAGCGATACTTAATAGACCTCTAAGGCTGCAGGTTATTATTTACAACAAAAAAGAGCTTCTTGCTTTGCTCTCTTCTACAAAACTCGTGGTAATATGCAACAAGTGTTACCAGTGCAAACTGGTTTGTACTAGTACGATGAGAGTGGTGCAAGATATTAACGATAAAAACCTTAACGGAAGTTAACAGAACTTAACGGAAGTTAATTTAGTCCGTTAACAGAACTTAACGGAAGTTAATTTAGTCCGTTAACATGAAAAAACTTTTTAACGGATTAACGAGTTAATGAAAAAGTTAGCTTCGTTATTAACGGATTAACGGACTTGTGCCCACCTATGCTTATCAACAGCAAGATTGCCTATAAAAATTATTAAAATTTATAATATTAGTGTCACAGACATCGTGTTTGAAGTAGAATATTTTTAGAACGGCTGGGTCAAAACGCATGGAGTCAATGCTAGTCTAGTCTTAGGCAATTGACCTAACTTTAGATAGCCCCATTGATTTTGCCTTTTGTCCTCGTTTAGGGCTCCGAAATGTACGAAATGTCATTTAAATTGCCTTAAAATGAGAGCCTTGTGGAAAAAAATCGCAAAAATTAGCTAGCGGTTGGGCTTCGCTTCCGAACCTCTTTAGCATCCGGCGCTAGTAGGTCCAAAGGCAGATTCCCGTTTGCGATGCCCCAATTTGTTCAACACGATGCACGCTGGATATATTGCTTGGCACAGATAAAATCTAGTTTGAGATTCAAGCATATACTCTTAACAAATTGGTGGTTGCGCGCGTGCGTGTACCCTGCCTAAGTGCCTATGCACATTATAGCTAGTTTGAGATACTGAAAGGCAAAAAATACTATTTTAGTATTAATTTTGCCGGTGGCAGGTGGAAAATCCCCCCATAACGTTTTAGATAATTTTACGCCACTGCCTCAATCAAAATGCTTTGAACAAAAATGCTCTTTCCAACAAATATTTTGTGCAAAACATATACATCCAAATGCAGTCGCGGTAGAGAGGTACTTTCCAAATACCATTGCAAGCTAGCAGCATCATATGATCAGGCATTACTATGTTTGTTTACAACTAGTTTATTGGTAGCAAGAAGATCACTCCGTTTACCATATCATTGTTTGTCGACAAAATCCGGCACAAGGTGAAAAAAGACTGATCTATCTTGATGATTATTGTATTAAGGTAAAGATGGCTGCATGGACTTTATAAACAAAAGGCACAGTCAAACAAACACCGCTCTTATTATATTCATTAAGCAATAAGAATATTTTGACCCAGGTTTAAATATTTTTGCGGCAGGGGCGGCTCGTATTTCCATTCTGGAAAATAGGTTTTCGGGGAAATGTCTATTTGGCCAAATGTACATTTTGGCGAGTGTCCATTCTGGAAAATAGGTTTTCGGGGAAATGTCTATTCGGCCAAATGTACGTTCTGGCAAGTGTCCATTCTGGAAAATGTATATTCGGAAAAATGTTCATTCGGCCAAATGTACATTCTGGCACGTGTCCATTCTGGAAAATGTACATTCGGGGAAATGTTCATTCGGCCAAGTGTTTTTCGAGGAAATGTCCTTTCTGGAAGGTGTTTTTTGGGGAGGTGTTCAGGATCCATGTCAATTCCTCCTCACATGGTCTCATCTTTCATGTTTCTTATCAATCTCACTGTAATTATTTTGCTCTTGTCTAACTCATTTTCGTCGAGTCTAGAAACCAGAGGTGGAGTCGAGGATACAAGGCTCGAGGCCAAGGCCAAGGACACAAAAAAAATCCGAGGCCAAGGCCAAGGACAGCCTTTCCAAGGACAGACACTCTCGAGGCCAAGGACAGAAATGCTCGAGGCCAAGGACCAAGGACATAAGCGCAAGTGCTCTCCAAAAAAAAAAAGGTCTTCACAAAAACTTTTTTAGGCGATCTCAAAAAAAAAAAAAGGATCTTCAAAAAATTTTTCAAGCGATCTCCACAAAAAAACGTTTTCCAAAAAATTTTCAAGCGCTCCACAAAATTTTAACAATTCAAAAAATACAGTAGTGCTGTCCTCGAGCCGTGGACAGGCCAATCTTCGAGGACTTGAGGCCTCGAGGCCAAAGCCAAGGACTTGACCTTCGAGGCCAAGGACTTCAAAATGTGTCCTCGAGGACGTTTTCGAGGCCAAGGAGGTCCTCGAGGACTCCACCTCTGAAAGAAACCGCTGTTTGCAGCTGCGCAACTCGATCAACAACAACTGAATCGAACTAGCTCACGACCTGCGCCTTGAGATTGAACTTCTGCTGCGGACAGGTACCGAGATACGTTGGACGTTCGCAGAATCCAACAAGGATCAAGATGCAATATTACATGCTCAAAACGTACGCTACACTCGTATTCCATTGAATCTTGGTCTTATCTTATGATCTTATCACATTGTCTTATTTTCATGTTTCTTACAAATCTCACTGCAATTATTCTACTCTTGTCTTATACATTTTCCTTGTCTCTAGAAAGCGCTGCCCGCAGCTTCGCAACTCGATCAACAACAATTGAATCGAACTTGGTCACGAGCTGCGCGTGGAGATTAAACTTTTGCTGCGGACAGGCACCGGGATACGTCGGTTGTTCGCAGAATCCTACAAGAATCAAAATGCAACGTTACCTGCTCAAAACTTACGCTGCACTCGCATACAATAAATAATGGCTCACAAAAGTTACTTTCACGCTTAAAAAACATCAAAAACACGCTGTTCAAAATAGAAAAAAGAGCGTGATTTTGATGTCGTTTTTCAAGCGTGGAACTGATTTTGCGAGTGATTATTTTAATTGTGTACGGGTGTAGCGTAAGTTTTAAAAATATTGATATTGTTTGTGGATTCTGATTCAAGATCCTCAATGTAATTGCTATACCTAGTTTTAAATCAAAATTTTGAATTCCGCTCAACAAGATATGAAAATATCATCGTTTGACTCTTTCAAAATTTGATTTAAACAACATTTAATGTCTAACTACCGGTAATTATTTTTATATTATTGCTCTATTTCATACATCGCTTCCGGTCCATTTCATCGATCGCGTCCACACAATACCCCTCCACCTATAAAAGTCTATTACAGATAGCAGAGCACCTTGCACTCTTGACTGACTAACTAGGTATAGCTGTTCGACTCGATAACCGAGAGCTCCCTTCGTAGCTTCTTGTTACAATTTACTCGACTGCATTCTGTACTGCTGGATTGTGGTATTTTTTTTCTCGATTAATAGCGTTATTGTTTTTGAATAACTTTATCGCATTGAGCGTAAAAAGCAAACACTTACTTACGTACTTACTTAGCCTTATCTTATTTACTTTTTCTGTGGTAAAAGAAATAGCAAACATTTTTATCAGTTTATTTTGAATCTAATTTTCCTTAAGCATTTGTGATAATAAAGTCGGTCGTTAATTGCACCTA
Organism: Trididemnum nubilum; assembly: GCA_963965965.1. NCBI lineage: Eukaryota > Metazoa > Chordata > Ascidiacea > Aplousobranchia > Didemnidae > Trididemnum > Trididemnum nubilum. Next base: position 10,120 of record CAWYPQ010000141.1, read on the forward strand.
TAATTTTCAAATTGAATTACTTTGTTTTCGGTTACAAGAGCCATTCATAAAGAAATTTTTCAATTTTTCTTTGGTTAGAGCAACAGCATACATTTTTACTAATTTATTTTTGTGCGTAATTTTTCTGCTCACACATCCGCCATTTCTGTAAAACTCTTTGGGTTGCTTTTTTTGCAGAACTCGTGAGGTTTTTGCCCTCGAGCCAATCGCTTGCACTTTTTCCAAGCACTAATCCGCTGATGTTCTTAAGGAAGCATATTTTTGAAAACCCAGTTGAGGCTAAACGTGAAGTAACTAAGTATCAAAATTTCATGAAGTGCTGCCAAATCATGCAGAGTCATCCCAACTGTGAGCAACGTCTTCAACTTTGTGACCGAACAAACAGTGTCATCACCTGCCCTGGCCATGGGTGGAGTTCCGGGCCTTTCTTTGTCGAAAGAACCGCCGCTACTTTGAATAATTTTGCTAATTTGTAAATGTTTTTCCTAAAACTGTTTTTAAAGTTTTGCGCCACAGCAGTCATTCCTCCTAATGTTTATCTTGCTTTGTATTTTTGCACGTTTCTGTTCCCAAAAATTCGATCGCTGATCTTTTGTTAAAGAAACTAAGTGAACTTTGTAGGTCATATGAGGTCATATATCCATTCGATAAAATTGCTTTCTTCATATTATGTTGAAACAAGTCAAATTCGCGATCCGCTACACTCCGCTGTCGAATAAAAACAATCATAGATGTTTAAAACATATTCAAAAATTTCCATTGGAGAAGTGCACGGTCGCCCCTCCCCCCACACCAGCGATTCCACAGCCTTACACCACCAAGAAAACGTCACCAATAGGATATAAGATCCCCAAGTGGCCCAGATCAAGACTTGACTGAACTTGATTTTAAAGTTCCAGCCTTTGGGCGAGTAGATGCAGCAGCCAGCGCTCATTATTATGATGTCAAAAGATTAGTGCAATTTATCAATCGCAACACTTTTTATAATTTTTTTAAACTTAAGACTCACTTTTTTTAAAATTGAGTTCAAATCAAGAACAATGCCAGGCTCTATAAAAAAACAATTATGGACTTGAGCCAGTCTCGGGATAAGTGATGTAGGAAATCAGTTGTTTCGTTTTATCTTTCTACGTCGTTATTGCAGAGTTGCATGTCGGGCCGGGCTTTTCGTGGCGGGCTCGGGCCTAAAGTTGAAAAAAATTTTGGGCCTTATTTGGTCCTGCACGTTCTTTTTTGTCTTGGGTGCACGAAACTACAATCAAAATAATTTGGCAACTTTGCTAAATTTTTCAGACTCAACTTATCTTTCGTTTTTTTTCGGGCATGATTTGGGCTTTAAATTAATTTTCGGGTTCGGGCCGAGTTCGGGCCTCAAATAGTCGGCCCGTTTACAACTCTGCGCCATTGTTGATTTGCATTAAGAACACTTCAAGTGTCATGGTCTATACCAAAGAACAACTTTTAACCAAGCAACAATAAACTTCCGTTGCTTCATTTTCTAAAAAAGTTAAAAACAAACAAGACTGAGAATTTTGAAACAGCTAGCCTTTTTGACTCAAAATTTACTGGTTTTCATAAACAAATAATAGCTTATTGCAACACTGCAGGTTATCCAGTTTTCCGTCACACCTGATGTCCAGGCCAATGTCACGACACGGCATTTGACGACTTTGCAATTGATGAACTTTGATTAAAAGTGCGGTTACTTTTTTGAAGTTTTCGTTTCACTCAAAATTGCAATAATCAAGAATTAAGCATCAAAAATACTTTAATTAAAATTTAGGGAAACTCTGAAACGGAAGACAAACTGGCGTCACTTTAAAAATGCGCCATTTTACCAAATTTTGAACTAGACTCGTCACATTGACAATAACGTAAAATCGTTGTAACGGCCACTTGATTGCGAAATACATTTCGAAACTTTCACTTACTTCATCGCGCAAGTTTTTTCTGATTTTTTCAAAACAAAACTCCCCTAAAGCGATTCACAAGGTTTGGTTTGTAGGAAACCCAAGTGATCCTGTGGCATTTTTACTCACAATTCCATCTAGTGTTTTTTATGTTTGATTAATCTCTTCACCAGAAAACGCTACATATAAATTTGGTTTTCACCACAAATTATTTCCTTTATTTTACGAACTCATTCTTTCGATACATATATAGCCTGTTTACATGTGCACTTTTGGGAACCAGTTCTTAGTTCTAGTGCCTGAATTTTGCTGAGTCACACACAAAAAAGGTTTTGTGTGTGACTCAGCAAACCTTTTTTGTGTGTGACTCAGCAAAATTCAGGCACTAGAACTAAGAACTGGTTCCCAAAAGTGCACATGTAAACAGGCTAATAATCGATGTTTTTGATATTCATTTATTTTATCTCTAACTTTTACTAAAAAGCAAGTGAGTTAATCCTAAGTTAACTCACTTAACTGGAATTAAATGGAAGATGCAAAACTTAGTTAATCTCTCAATTTAATTCGAGTTTTCGATCCAACCGTACTCTAACCATAAAGGTTTTTAAAGCCATAAATTTTTAAAACCATAAACCATAAATTTATCAATAAACAAATTTAATTAAAAAAAAAGTTGTTGGAGTTTTCAAAGCAAAACCTTGAACAAGAAGCAAATTATGGGAAATTTAGTCTCCACAGAACTCGACAACTTACAAGTTTTCAGCCTTCATACTTATGGTGGCGCTCGCGCTTTTGAGTCAGCTTCAGACAATTGGATTTCAACGCATATTATTCACTGCTTTTTTGTGACCTGTAACTTACAACAACAATTTGTACATTGCATTCCAATCATCTCGGCCAGGGTGAAAGCAAATAGATCTTTGCTTTCTTTGAGTTTAGATGTCACCTGCCACCGTATATGGCAAAGGCTTCACACTGATGTTTTATTGGTAAACGTCAAGCAGAGAAGCTAAGAACATTGAGTTTAGTCGTTGGTGTGACTCAACCGGGAATCAAACCGAGTTGACAGTTTCGGTAGCAAACGCTCTATCCACTCAAACACTTATTGGTTATTCTTAATTGTAATATAACGCGGATATTCTAATATCGGTAATCTTGTTTTGTTTGTGGACATGTTTTTAATTCGAGTTAAGGGTTTAATTCTCTCAACGGCTCCAAATTCGGTCAGTGCGTTCGTCTACAAAACTTCCTGTTTGTCTTTCTCAAAAACAATAAAACATGCAAGTTACGGCCATTGTTATGGGAGGGGACTTCTTTTAAAACCTACCTTCCGCATCCACTACTCAACTTCACTTCTATGCTACCCAACTTCACAGCTTCACCACTAGATGGCGAAGTACATTTCGAAACTTTCACTTACCTTATCAAGCAGCTTTCTATTAATGTTTTCAAAATTCCACAAAATCCGATTCGGGAAGTTTGGTTTTCAGCCTTCAAACTCATAGTGATTTTAGCGCATATTATTTGCAGCTGGTTTGGGGCTTTTTATAACTTACAATAATAACTTGTAGATTGTAGTTGAATTTATCTCGGCTAGGGAAGCAATACAACGCAGGTGGAGTCAAGAACCCAACGTTCGAGACCTAGGCCAAGGACTCAAAAAATATCCTAGGCCAAGGACCGACTTTTTGAGGACAGACCTTCTCGAGGCCAAGGCCAAAGACCAAGGGCACAATTTTTCTAAATTATGGTCGGCAAATTTAACATCATTTTTAAGCGTGCAAGAGTTTAATATATTGTATTTTGTGAAGTTTTTGATAATAATCCGAAATCAATAATTTGTAGAAATGGTGAATATTATTTTGAAGTTTTACACGTTAGCAGTAATGTTGATTATGTTCCATAGCAATATAGTGGTAATGAAACTAGGTCGTAACTCGTAAACTTGATTTTGAAGATATCATCGCTGTTTTTGCGTCGACGAAAACTTGTAAAGTTCAATTTTGAGGCGGCAATTGATCTTTTATTTGGCAGTTACGTTAGTTCGCCATTTTGTCTTTTATTTTTAGCCGTAACCTTGAGACAGTGAGGCTTCTTTCTCAAGCAATATAGAAAGAAGCAATATAAAGCTTCTTTCTCAAGCAATTCTGAGACCCGGCACATTATTCGTAATAATTTTATTGAAAAGATGACTTGAACGTGAAACTAATTTCAAAATTTGCTGCAGCCTACTTATACTTAGGGCGGCATTTTCAACGAAAGCCAGGGGCGACAAAGTATGTTCCTACGCCCCTGCCCCAATGCCCCATGCCTTTGCTGAACTATTTTAGAGAGTTTAAAAAAAACTGCAATTTTTAAGACGTTTAAAGGAGATTAGACAATTTTCAAAGCGATTTGAAAAGAAATACAGTAAAAGTTAAGTTAGAATGTTTTTAGTTTTCCCACATTTTCCCAATCCCAATTTTAAGCAAATCCTTTCATTACGCTTCAGTGCAAGTGATGTTTTTCTATATTCTCACATCTAATGTCTCGTCTATCAATGAATGAGCGCGTACGTTTCGCCCGCCAAAGCCACTGTACAAAATTTAACATACGGTATACTGCAAAAAGTAACCTGAGGATCCCAGTAGGGTCCTACTAAGAAAAAAGCCATTGAAGACATTCGCCGCAAATCCCACCTTTCAAACTCTATCACTATTCTAAAAACGCAAAAATAATACAGTAACTCTTTTTTGTTTTGTTTTTTAAATGCACAAATTTTTTGTGGTAGCTTCGCCTTCTGCTATTTTCGTGACGTCATATGAAAATTGATTAACTGCAGCGCGCATCTTTCCAGACATTCGAACTTTTATACTTACTTTTAATTTTAATTTAAAATCAATTGATTTAACTTTTAATTTTACTCTTGCTTTTTTGATAATTAATTATTCATGCAGCGTTTTTTCTGATAGAGAAGTTTATTGATTCTTAGCGGCAATTTTCAACACAAAAATCGTTCAGAGGATGCAGCTTTGACTCCAGACCGTTTGTCAGTAATTAGAGTTCTTCTTTCTTATCTTAAAACAAATTCTTCGCAATATTCGCTCGCTCATATTCAGAACAAGTGTTGGCCTTCCCAAACTACGCTTACTTACGTCATAACTGCTTTGCATTTCATTATCAAACACAAACAGACTTTCTTCTGAATCCACACTCAGACCGGTCATGTTTTAGCATTAGCAACTTCAAAACGGTTGAGCCCGGACCCCGTATCTCCTGCAGTCCTGTTAATGTGCAAATGGTTTTAGTGCTTTGCTGTTTGTGCCTCATGCATCGGAAGTATTATAGTAGGGTTGGGTAAAAAGCTCAGCGGGGTAAGACGCCTTTGGCCATTATTAGTTCACATACTGAGCGTAACTGCGTCATATTACCACACTATTACCAAGTCTATCTAACTATGTTGTAGACCATATTTGGAGAGAAAGAAAAAGAAGTTATTTAATTTTACGATTAAAAATAACTTTTTAATGTTTTTATTTAAGCATAACGAGTTAATCGAAGAGCTATTTGATCGTCTTCAAGGCTTCCAATTAATTATATCTTTTCAGTGAGAGAGAAAACCATGATTGATATAAGATTCGGTTATTATTTTCGATCAATTGCCCCAACCCATAAAATAAATTCAGCATAATCAAAAATGGCTACTGGTGGAGTAAAACGCCTCCACATATGTGGGATAAAAGGCCTCCAGTAGGCGTTTTACCCATTGATATATTTCGTCCTTACTTTAAAATCAATTTTAAGTGCATTAAAATTTATTATTACAATAATCGTAAGAAACTTGAAATTTGACACCAAAGCTCATTTTAGCCTATATTGAATAGGGGCAGCATTATCGGGGAGCGCCTCTTGTGGGAGCCAAGATCCCCCATTTTTTAAGCAAAAGCGTTAGTTTTCTCCGCACTAGCGCTGGTAATGCCCCTGGTATTACTATAAATAGGCAAAGGTTACAATGCCAAATGAGGCCAAAAAAGAGGAAAATTGATAAAGTGAAGCTCGATCTTCACTACAAGCATTGCAGACTGCGTAAAAGTATGCACTATTTTATATAAGTAAAACATCAGCAAAGTTTCTTTTTGAGCTTGGAATAAAAAAGATTTTTTTTTTTGAGTGATAATGTGTTTTGAAAAGCTTTTTCCCGGCCAATACTGCACATCAATGGGGCAAGCAGAAAAAGAAAGGGAATCAATGATGCTTGGTCTGAAGCAAGAAGAATACACACCAGCACCACTAGGTGCAGAAGGATAAGAGGCTGATCCGTCGGTTCATACTTGGGGAGAGCAACCGAGCCATAGAAGATACAAAGATTTAAAGAACTGGAAGCAATAATACTAGTCACAGAGGAAGCCGCCGGAGCCCCCAGCGCTCGAAAATTTTGCTTTTTTTGCAAAAATAACTAAATTTTAGGGCTATTTTGATAAAAAAATAAATCTTTTAAAACGTGGCTAAGAAATTGGCAGTGCAAATATGATTAAACTGGTTGCATAAACGGGCTATTTGGGAGGTGGCGAATGGTAAAATTTTAGTTCTCTTATTTAAATACTGGTAAATTATAAAATCTAATAATTCAATAAAACTCACACGGAGTAATCTATTTTGTATACAGTTTATAGACAAAAATTATTGGGGGGGGGGTTAATGAAAAGAGATTTGAGAGAAATGATTGGTAATTAACTAATACGGAATAGCCCCCCCTATTTTTTAGTTTATAGTATATTTGTTGATAACACCTACGTTCAGCATTATTACTCTTGCGATCAAATTTGATTGCGTATTTTTGACCATTTTTAAAAGTTATTATTTATTTGTTAGTTCTATTTTTGACAAATTAGCCCCTCCCCCTCCTTTGAATATATGTTTCAAAAATGTTTTAAATCACTATTTAGTCCACTCCAGTGCATAAAACAGTCTCAAAAGTGTTAAAAACGTAGTGTTTTTCTCATTCTGCATTTTGGTCGACATGCCAATGGGAGGGGGGCTATAGCCCCCCAGCCCCCCTGGCTGCGCTACTGGTGTACGTTTTGATCAGGTAAGTCACAAACCTTACAATTGTACAACCAAGTCAGTCACAAGCAGTGGCGTCGCTAGGGGGGGCGGCCGCCCCGTGTGTCACCATTTTGGGGTGACACCATATTATGATGTGAAACCATAACTCCACCGATTTGTGGTGTAAATACCTTTCTTCTTTCATTTTGTATTTATTTGGACTAAAAACTCTCTGATTTTTAAGCGAAGACCTTTTTCTTTGTTTCATCACATACTTTTGGGCCGAAAACCCACTCATTTTGCAGCAAAGACCTTTTTTTTTGGTCTTCACCTATTTTTGATATGAAAAAAGGTGCCACCACAAAATCCCGCCCCGGGTGCCACCATCCTTAGCAAAAGCCTCTGGTCACAAGTCGTACAATTTTACACCCCCCAAAATTTGCATATTTATAAAAGAAAATTAAAAATTAAATATTTTTTGAGTTTAGTGGCATATAAGAACCTATAGGACAAAAAATACAATTTTTACATAAAGAACTACTATATCGTGTCCGAAGGGGTTAGAGTAAGAATTTGAGTTTGGATTAGATTTGGGTTAGAGTTAATAAAAAATTGGATAAAAATTTCCGGTGAAATAATTTTTTCCAATTTGCTATCATTGATTTTAATCAACTTTTTAGTGCCACTTAGTGGAGAGTATTTGTTTATACTAAAAAAAGATATTTTTTCATAAATTGAAAATCGTGATCTTTTTTTGGATCGACAAAATTTGCTTCATGTTTTATTTCTAGAAGGGACTCTTTTGGTTCAGAAAACACTAAACTTTAATCACTAGAATGTTTCTTGTAGCTCCAGTACTCTTTTGCGTGTCGTCAGTTTAGTCGGGCAGTAGTGCCCCTCTTTCCCCCCTGGTAAAAATGCAGGGGGCACCTGCCCCCGTTTTGGCACCACTGGTCTCGTGGCACAGCACAGTAGCCTACCAGTTTTACCACCTATTGACTTTTAGAAACCATTAAAGTGGAATATGTCCGGTAGCTAGAATGTTTTGTAAATAAAATTTCAAACAAATTAACTACTGAAAATTACTTTCATTGGCATGTTTTAATTTTCAGATAAAATTTACATGATTTGATTAAAGGCAGAGTAAACCACAGCTTTTCATTAGATTCATTGAACAGTGAACAAAAACCTTCAGTAAAAAAATAGTCGATCGGACCGGATAAAGACCGATCGACCGGCCGGTCAACCGGCGTAGATTTTGAAATTTACCGGTCTGGTTGAGAAAATCCTAATTGGGTTCAACTCTGCTGTGTCTGACCGAACAGTGTCATCATATGTCTTGACCATGGTTGGAGTTCCTCTTCTCATCAAAACCATTACCGCCTCTACTTGGAATAGATTTGCCAATTTGTAAACACTTTTGAATGAAGCTGTTATTAAAGTTTTCCTCCACAGCAGATATTTTTTCGAATATTTTATTTACTTTGAACTCAAATATTTGTTCTTAATTTGAATAATTGTTCTTAATGTTCTTAATTGCTGTTTTCTTTTTATTTAAATATTAGACATTTCTTCGAATATTTCACTTGCTTTGCATCGTTGCAGTTTCTAACCCCAAAAATTAATCGCTGATCTTTGTTTAACAAACTTGGAGTAACTTTCAGGGCCATTTTGAGATCATGTATTTGGGAAAATGGAAAAAAAAGTTTAGCAATCAAAACACAAAATACATAAATTTAGCCTACCACCAGAATTGCTTCTTGAAACGATTCAACTCCGCAATTGTTTTGGGATTTAACAAAACTCTGTTAACGGAGTCGCATATCAACCTTTAACTTCAGTGCCTTGTGTTCATTTTATGTTGAAACAAGTCAAACTCACAACTCCGCCTCACTCCGCTGGCAAATAAAAACAATCATAGATGTTTAAAACACGTTGAAAGTTTTCCACTTGAGAAGTGCGCGGTGGCCTCCTCCTCCCACACCATCAATTCCACAGCCGTGTACGACCAGGACTCACTTTTGTCAAATATTTGAGTTCAAATTAAGAACAATGCCAAGCTCTATGAAAAACAAATAAGAACATGAGTCGGTCGCAGGATTAATTTTGTAAGTAATAAGCTGTTTTCTTTTCTACGTTGTGATTGTTGATTTGTCAACTTTACGAGTCATGATCTGCACCAAAAGACAACTTTTAAGGCGGCTTTTACCGATCACGCGTATTTGCGCGCAGAACTACGTATGTCATTGGATTGCATGCATTTTGCCTTTTTTCTTTTTATGCATGTTTATTGAAGAAGATATCACGTTTGTTTCCGCTGGTAAATACGTGTGATTTATTTACCAACCGTTTAACCAAGCAACAATGATTTTAGGTCACTTTATTTTCTGAAAAAGTTAAAAACAGATGCGGCTGAAAATTTAGAAAGAGCTGCTTTAACTCAAAATTTGCTGGTTTTCATAAAAAAAAAAAAAAAACAGTGCAACACTGTTGGTTATCCAGTTTCCGTCACACGTGACGACAAGTCCAGTGACTCTCTATGACACTGCGTTTGACTATTTTTGCGATCGACGATATGTGATTAAAAGTGCTGCTATTTTTAGTTTATAAACTTTCTATGCTACTTAAAAACTGAAATAATCAAGATTTGTGCATTAAAAATATGTTGAACAAACATGCAAAATTTAGTGAAGCCCTAAATTTTAAGGCAACTGACGTCACTCAAAAAAGCGTTATTTTATGAATTTATGGAATTTGTTTACAAACCCGAACAGAAAAAAAAACAAAAAAAAACGATGGAACATCCCGTTTGGCGGTTCGGTACTGTATGTAAGTACTGTACAATATGGTACGCCTCAATTTTTGCTAAAAGTACGGTACGCGGTTTTTGTGAAGCGTAACGACGTTCGCAACTCGCTGACGATGCTACGTACCGTACTTGTGTTAGTACAATGCAATGTTACGCGTCTGTAAATTATTTATGACTGGTGTTCTGAGTTTTGATTATTTATTCTCCACTTTCTTTCTGATAAATTAAGGCCAAAAGACGCCGCATGAATTAACCAACTCCAAACTTGGCAAAACTGATATTCATGAATTATATTACAGAATATAATATGCAGTTAAACTTTTTTTTAAGCTTGGAAAACCAGAACTTCGGAAAAACATAAGCAATTTTTTTACCTTCGTACTGTTTTTCTCAAACGCGGTACATTTGGGTTTTGATTGACCTACGTACCATACCGTTTAAGTACGGTACGTTTTGAGCGTGTACTATCTGATGAAAAGTTCGTAGGTACGATACGTATGCAAACACTTTTTTGGTACATTACGTTAACATGCTACGGCAGGCCCAGCGTCACGGGGGGGGCATTCCGTGGCCGTGCCCCTCCAAATGACTGCTTGTGCCCTCCAAATGAAAATTGCTACCCCCCCAAGCAGGGCCTCAGAGAGAAGATTTTGCAGGGGGTACGAAGATTTATGCCGGGCCCTCAAAATTAGGTGAAGAGCAAAAACAAAAAAGGTCTTCACATTTGGTCTCAGTTTTTACCCAAAATTACGTGAAGAGCAAAAAAAAAGATCTTCACTCAAATTTGGTCCTACTTTTTCCCCAAAAATAGGTGAAAAGCAAAAAAAAGAGGTCTTCATCCAAATTTCGTCCAGTTTAACCCCAAAAATTTTGGCCATGATCAGAATCGCAAATTGGCCCGGGGAAAAAAAATTCTTGCTCCTAAACTGAACGCGATAGCCTCAATTCTTCCGGGCCCGGGTACGATGTACCCCCTGAACCCCCCTCTCGTAGATCCTGCCCCCAAGCGAGGACTGTGCCCCGAAGAAATCAACAAGCTCGGGGTTACTGAAGTACAAATTGAGGCCTAAGACTCCCAAATTGGTGTTTACCGCCCTAGAATTTGCGAGCAAGAACTGTTTTTTTGTAATTTTTGTGGAGTCACACAGGATTTCATAAAACTTTTGAAACAAAGAGTTTTTATTTAGTCTTCACTTAAGAATTCGTGAAAAATTGCAAGTATTTTGAGACGACAACCAGAATTTGTGGAAATTTTTGTACTGAAGATCTTTTTTTTTTAGGTCTTCACCCTTTTCGTTTGCTCCACACTCGAATAAACTTCTCGTGCCCCCGCGCTCCCCTCAAATTTATATAAACAAACTTCTCATGCCCCCAAAATTTATTTCTGCCCCCCCCCCCAGTCACGCTATCCTGGCGCCGGGCCTGGGCTACGGTACGGTAAATTTATGAAGTAGGCTACGCCGTGTTCAAATTTTAATCGTACCGTACTGCCGTCGTTGCTGAGTTCAAGTTCAAGTTTGTTTATTGACGCCACTAAATAAACAAAAACAGATAAAACAGAGTACGTATAGTGTTATTATTAGTGAAGAAAGTAGCGCCTGAGTGACCGCGAAGGGACCGCGAGGTCTTCGAGTCTGCAGCCACTCTGGGAAGCCATAATAAAGAATATGGCATCTTTTTTCGAGCTACAATGAACTGACATAAAAAAACACAAGGAAACAAAACCTATATACATCAGTTTGCTCGGCACGCTGCCCAATTGAGGCGTTTTGAAAAAAATTTCAATCTTTAGGTTAATCAGTCTCCCTTACCCTCCTTAACAAAATCAAGTCGCTGTCAGTGATCGAGTGGCCCAACCAAAGAGGCTAACGAAGCTTAGCCTCCCCTTCTCCTTATCCAAGTCGCTGGGAAAACTTAATTCACATACAGTAGCGTACACAGAGGGGCGGGGGGAGGGTGCTTTAGCCCCTTCCTCCCCCATGGCCTGTCGACCAAATTGCAGAATAAGGAAAATACCACGTTTTTAGCACTTCTGAGACTGTTTTTGCACTGGAATAAACCAAAAAATGATTTAAAGCATCTTTTGAAACATATATTTTGGGGGGGGCTAATTTGTCAAAAATATAACTCAAAACTTTGAAAATTGCCCAAAAATCTGCACCCAGATTTGATAGCTTGTGTAAAATCGCTGAACGTAGGTTTCATCAACAAATATATTCTAAACTCCAGAATAGGAGGGGGACTATTCAATATTAGTTATTTCCAATCACTTCTCTCAAATATCTTTTCCTTTGCTCCCAGGCCTCCAATTATTTTTCTTATGTAAAATATAAACAAAACAGATTACTTCGTGTGAGTATAGTTAAACTCTAGAATTTTATGATTAACCAGCATGTAAACAAGTGAACTAAAATTTTACCATTAGCCACCTCCCCCTTAGCCCATTTATGCAACTAGTTTAATCCTGTTTGCACTGCCAATTTTTATGCCACGTTTAAAAGGCATTGTTTTTTTTTCAAAATAGGCCTAAAATTAAGTTATTTGGCAAAAAAAAAATGCAAAATTTTGGAGCGATGGGGTCTCCTCCCCCAGACCCCAAACCAGCCTCCCCCCCATTGCAAATTTCTGGCTACGGGCATGCTCACATATGCGAACGTTTAAACGTGGTTTGAATTTGAGCTGCAAATAAAGAGGGTGTCCATACATCTCGTAGAAAAACATTTCCTCGAAAATCATTTGCCAGAAAACTTTTCGCTGAACGTTCTTTTTCCAGAATCAACACTTGCCGGAAATCACACTTGCGAGAATGAACACTCACCTGAAATTACATCTGCCAGAATGAGCACTTGCATGAAATTACATCTTGCCAGAATGAACACTTGCCTAAATACATTTGCCAGAATGAACATCTGTCCGAAATTACATTTTCCCGAAAACTTATGTGCCAGAATTTACACTTGCCAGAATGAAGACTTGGCCAAAATTACATTTCCCCGAAAACTTATGTGCCAGAATTTACACTTGCCAGAATGTACATTTCGCCGAAATTACATTTCCCCGAAAGCTTATTTTCCCGAATTTACACTTGCCAAAATGAACATTTGGCCGAAATTACATTTCCCCGAAGACTTATTTTCCAGAATTAAACTTGCCAGAATGTACATTTGGCTGAAATTACATTTCCCCGGAAATTCATTTTCCAAATATTATACGCATCAGAGATGGAATCGGGCCGAGTTGGTTCAGCCCGAACCCGACCCGAACCCGAAGAAGTAAGCCCGAACCCGATCCGAAACCGAGGCCTCACAAGGAAGTCCGATTCGGCCCAACAGTAGTTTTTCCTGTTCATTAAGTAGGCTATGCTAGATATTTGGATTTTAATGTGCTGCAAACCAGTTTTATTGTTTAGAAAGAAATAAAACAAATACACACTAATAAATAAATCAATTGTAAGCAGAATTAGTAATCACATCACCAAACAAGCATGAAGTGATAATTTCACGCAGAGTCACTTCGGCCGTTCGGCGCAGAAAAATAAATCTAGTATTGAGAAATATGTTCGAATGAAAAAAAATTATTAGCTAGTGTGCCCTCGGTTGAGCCCGATTTCTCTTTGGAAAGTTAGGCCCGAAACTCGGCCCGAACCCGACCCGACTTCCATCTCTGATACGCATTAAACCGAAATTTCGTTATTGACAGAATTTACATTACAAAAATATATAATTATGCTTGTTGATTTTCAAAAGTTATTAAGCTGGGTGTAGAATAAAAGGGACAAAGAAAAGCAGTCTCTCACGTCTTGCAAGTAATTTTGACAAACAACGTTAGGTTTGAAATATTTTTGGTTTTTGATAAAAATAAGTGCCATTTTCAGAACCGAACAATACTTTCGAAGTTTGTGATGATATTTTGATGTGTTTTTAGATTATTGATAATATGTCTGAGGGCAGAGCGCCTAGCCGCTGGAAAATTTGGTATTTTTTGCAAAACGGACTTAATTTTAGGCCTATTTTGACAAAAACCATTGCTTCAAAACGTGGCAAAGCTAAGAAGTTAGCAGTACAAAAACTTGATTAAACTGGTTGCAGAAATGGGTTATGTAAAAGGTGGATATAAACGGTAAAATTTTAGTTTCATATTTACAAGCTGCTAAATCATAAAATTCTAGTTCAGTAAAACTTACAAGGTGTAATCTATTTTGTGTATATTTTAGAGAAAGGTAATTATAGGGGGAGCGGGCTAATGGAACAAAACTTGAAAGAAGTGGTTGACAAAATTTGAGAGAAGTGATTGGTAATTAACTAAAATTGAATAGGTCCCTGCCTATTTCTAAGTTTTATTTTTGTTGATGAATATCCAGCAGGGATATCTAGACAACATCGGGATGCGAAGGCTTTTTTCGCGCTTGACATTAGAAGGGCTGTTAGCGCGTCTGCGGTTTCGCCGCTTTTGTGCGATAATTTGAGTTTTACTAATAAAACTATAGCAGTCAGTTGTGAAAGTACTAAAAAGTCTTTCAATTAAATGACGTGAGATGCAACACTATACCAAAAAACTTTAGGTAAATATATCAAAACTATAACAGATAATGATACTTCGCATACAAGTTATAAAAACTCTTATTAGTTAGACAGTACATTTACATTAAAACAGTACGCTTAAGTTCATTCTTTTACGACGAACTTAATACTAATCGCAGACCTTCAGAAAAAAAAAGTCACTATAACACTGAAAAAAACAACTGCAAGAAATGCACGGAATACTGTGTGAACAGTATGAAATAGTAGCACATTTTACATTTAAATTAAATAAAAACATTCAATATTCAATAGCAGTCACAAAATTTTACTCAACACTGTAGCTATTAGCAAAATTCAACACTAGGATAAGCTAATACTGATTTCAAAAGATATCTAATGTCACGCCACAAAAAAAAGCTTGTCATAAGAGTACTTTCAAAATTAGCTGTCAAAAGTTTTAGACATCTGAATGCTTACAACTTGGCTCGTTGCAAAGCTTTCTTGTAGTTCGTTGCATTTTTGCAGGTGGCTCTGAGTTTCTGCAGCTTAAACTTTTTAGTTCGTTCTTGGCAAAGCAGTTGAAAGCAGTTTGAAAAATCAGTGCAAAGTTTTCATGGTTTTGAGGAACAACTCTTCTTAAGGACAGCAGCTGATGAAGAAGAAAGACGCAACAGCGCTTGAGTAAGAACACATCGCTGTTTATTAGATGCCAAAAATTTGATTCGAATTTCGCTATCTGATAAAACAACATTGTAAGCTTGCACAGCCAAAGCTGTAACAGCGTAGCACAGCTCAGTAATGGCAGACAGACGTCGATTAGTATCGTCAAAAAGAGATATATAGTCTTTGGGAATATTTCCTTATTTTGTTCCAGTCGTTCGTTATCAGCTAGCAAAAGAACTTTGCAACCTGGGTGTTTTCTTCGCCGACAAATACTGCAGCCAATATGAAATATAACCATTGTCAAAGTAAGTTACATTGGCATTCTCGAGCGATATTTTCTTGAGATTAACAACTTCATTTTGCATAAATCTTGCTCACTGCTAGCAAAGGACATTTTGGAGGCTTCCCCAAGCACCTTTTGCTTAAGCAAGCTCAGTACTCTTTCTTTTCAGCTAGTATCAGTTGCCGAACGGAAACAAAAATATTGCCACCTCTGCAGTGGTGCCGATTTATGTTGAGCATTGGGGATAATTTGCAATTGTAACTCCAATTTTGCCCTATTTTAAACATTGGGGGGATAAGACTCATCACTATTTTTTCACGTGAATAAAATATGACAAACGTTTAACTCGCTTTTGAGCAAATCAAGAAAAGACCAAAAACAAAGGTCTTCACCGAAACTTGAAGAGTTTTTGTCCCCGAAATCAAGTGAAGACTGAAAAACAAAAAAAAAGAAAAAAGAAAAAGAAAAGACCAAAGATTATCCAGCGCTCAAATGATGACCATAGTCAAACTATTGGGGATATTTCCTCCCATTCCCCCAAGTTTCGGCACCACTGGCTTAGCGAACATAAAAAAAATATCCATTTTTGATGATGCTCCTCATCCTTTTGGAATTGAAACAAACATTGCTGGTTGTTTTGATTTGACTGCACAGATCGATAACCAGACTAGCATAATGGGGTACAGCATGTATTCACCAGTGAAATAACAAATACTAAACACTACTTAAAATATTAAACTATGCCGGTATTGATATTAACGTTGCGATTACACTGCAACAGCATATATGTTTAGATCACTATTAAAATGCTTATTTGTTCAAATTTAAAACAGCAATGCAGATAGGACTTGAATTAGCTGAAAAAAAAAAAACAAAAAAACTGACATTGATAAGCTCATCAAATCTAAAATTAGTTTTTAACTTTTACCTCTAAATTTCTAACTTTTGTGGTCCTACTCTCGATATCAAGTTTTTTCTAATGCCAAAACTTTTAAATAATGGCAGGTATCTAGGCAACTTTAGACATTATTGTTGAGCCTAAACTGTTTTTGTAAATGTAGTGTAGACCTCGCAGTACTCTGTACAACTGCAAGCTTCGGTCATGGATTCAGAGCTAGCAAAAAGTCTAGACTACTACATGCACTTCAGTTACATTCACTCAACAGCTTTTCATACCGTACAGAGTACATACTTCCACGTTACTAATAACTAGGCTACCGTAATTATAATCCTCTGAACTATCATAGTACTGTACCACAAGAGAACTCTGACTACACCATATACAGAAAATCTACCATTAACAAAACTAACGGCATTCTACAACTGCTTTACTGGTTTAGTACACGTGCGCTTGCCAAGCTTGACTTTAGAAAGACGCTGCAGGTTTGTGCGAAGGTTGTTTACTCAATCACTCGCTTCTGAGCCATAGCCCTTCTACTGTCGTAAGAAAAAGGCAATCACTAAAAGCTTCGCATCCCGATGTTGTCTAGATATCCCTAATATCCAGTAGCGTAGCCGGGGGGGGTCTCGAGCCCTTCCACTGGCTTGTGAAGTATGCAAAATCGCACGTTTTTGTTGCTTTTTAGGCCGATATTTGGTGAAAAATTGAAAAACAGCCCACCCGAAGGAAATTGGGTGCCGAAGTTGTGAAGTAGATGTCGTGATTCGGTGTGAAAAAGTGTCTGAATTTCCGATTTTGGGCGAAAAATCAGACTCAATTTCGGTGAAGACCTTTTTTTTTTTTTTTTTTTTTGTGGAGACCACCTGTTTTTGGGCAGAAAAATGGTTTGAATTTCGATTTTGGACCGAAAAATCAGACTCAATTTCGGTAAAGACATTTTTTTTTTGGAGACCACCCGTTTTTGAACGGAAAAAACGTTTTGAATTTCAAGAGCTTTCCGAGAAATTCCGTCTCAAATTTCGGACAAACCATGTGAAACTGATTCAAGAATAATGAAAATTCGGGTTAAGGTCCTTTGCACTTTCTCACTCTTTCAAAAAAGCCCTCCCCCCCTTTTCCAAATCTGGCTACGCGCCTGTGAATATCCATGTTCAGCATTTTTTAGTAAGCGATCAATTTGATCGCTTATTTTCGCCATTTTGAAAGTTTTATTTATTTGTGTATTTTATTTCTGACAAATCAGTTTCTCCAAGATAATTGTTTCAAAAGACGCTTTAAATCATTTTTGAGTCCATTCCAGCGCAAAAAACTGCTGTCTCAGAAAGCTATAGCCATTACCCCAGAGCCGTCGCCAGAGCAAACGAAGCGAAGGGGCACTTGCCAAAACTGGGGGCACTAAAGTAGACTAAACTTTTGCATGTTAAAACCGATCTTCACATCTTGTACTGCTACAAATATATATTAAAAATGCTGCATTCATGTCTAAAAAAAAGACCTATAAGGCCGGCAACGTTTCTAATCTCGTTTTCATCTGCGGCCCCTAATACAGTGCCGCAACTAGAGCGTTGTTCTATTGGGCAAAATTTCTTTCAGGGTAGGCAAAAAAATGCTGCCTTTTTCTACAATACGAGCATGCTGGGCCATAAGTGTAGCCAAGATTTTTGATTAGGGGTAGGGCTCAAATCACGTGCAATGACGTTCCCAGACATTTTCGAGAAAAGAACTGTTTGTGGGACAAAGATATTGTAGATTGGAAGATCAGAAGCCGTGGCCAGAGTGTTAGCACATAACCATCATTTTGGTAAAGGGAGAGAGCTTAAACCTCTCAAAAAAGTGTAAAATGAGAGACGTGTTTAGCAAACTGGTGTAACTAACGTATTGCAGACGTAAGTCTGAGGGCGAAGCCCTCAACTGCTGGGCGATTTTTTGTAATTTTTTGGAAAACTAGCTATTTTATTGCCATTGGATCACAATTTGCACGTGTTTAGAGTCATTCAAAAAATCTAGATTTTTAACATATAAAAGCCAATTGAAAAAGTTAAATTGTTCAATCCTACTTTAACTTACAAGTTAAGTCCAAAACATTTTAAAATCTTGCATTTTGATGTTAAATTTTGTAAGTGATTTGACCCGGGTAGGGGAAAGCAAGGTACATTGCCTACTGCAATGTTTTAGCAGTAAATAATAATCCACTCAAAGATTTTCTTTAGAGATTTTTGCTTTGCCATAAAAATAACCAGTTGCAGGAGTACGTATACGACCAAGAGGTACAAGCCCCCTGAATTCAAATTTAATAGTTTGTTTAATGAACATTTCTCTTAGTTCATTTTTTTTTCAAAAGTATTTTGTCGCGTAAAAATTGGCGAGGTGAGGTGGATTGTTATTGAAAAATGGTACAATAGATGGTTCGCCTACTAATTATGTTATTGCCCTGGCCAGATTTATATTGTGCGGGGCCCTTGGCACTTTAAGATTTTCGCAACAGCTTCCTGCCAAATATAGGTGAAGACCAAAAAAAGTCTCACCATTTGAGCGCGGGACCCCTTGCTAGTACTGAGCCATATTATGTTAAATCTGGCCCTAGGTATTGCATTACGTCCATAAAAAGTTAAATGAGGGCCTAAGATAGGAACTTTTAGAACAAAACTCTCCATTTCTCCTAGGTTATATATACATTTAAATTGGTTGTGCAAAAACTGAATTGAGGGGACCTGGTCCACATTATTCTTATTAATTACTGTTGTAAGCAAAAAATGCTAGAAGAAGCTGAAACTGAAGAAACAAGAGGATTTTTTTGTCACATTTGTGTCATTGGTAACATTTCACTTAAGGGCTGGGGGCGGGATCCATGGCTACGCCTATGTGCTGGGCAGTTTTCTTTAGAAATAAGTAAGCTTTAGCAACCTCTGAAGCTGAGTTCAATTCGTTGGTTGGTGCGGGTATGGGTTCAAAACCATTCGGGACAAAAGCAGAGGTTATTTTTGCCTTTCGGGAATAAATTCAAGTTTGGACGTGAAGAAGCAAGAAGGTTAAGATAACCAGGGGCACCAGAAGCATTGCAGATAATTAAGTGGAAGGGTATCGGTAGCTTCAGAAGCAGCAGAATTCGGACCGGGGTGAGAGTCTCTAATACTTCTCATGACAAACCTATCCATTACTGCCAAACAAGACAAAATGCAGTGTACAACAGTTACTAAACAACTTTTTGGCCAAGGTCAAAGTGACCACGTGCACTCATTGCTAATGCTAGCGTGCTACCCTGGTGCTACCCGCAACCGCACTTAACGTCAATTTTTTGATTGTAAAATAGTTGCTATTGCATCACAATAAAGTTTTGCAATATTCTTCAAAGATTTTACTAAGCTACATTTGTAGCTTGTCAGCTAAATAAAGCAAGAATTGCGATTATGCATTAGGCTTACGCATACCGGGTGCCATCACAATCAATGTACCCATTATAAAAGTTTTGCAAAACGCAATATTTCGCATCAGTTCAAATGAATCAACAGCCATACAATAGGCTACTTAGGCCTACTAATAGTTTCTCCTTTTGTCGCTTTAGGATTTGGGCGGGCAAAATTTTTGTTTGGGGGGCGCCGCCCCTCCTGGCCTCCCCCCTTAGTTGCGGCCCTGCCGTAATCGCTTAAAAACTCTATCTGCAGCAGTGAATGCTGCCAAACGCGTAACCAGGATTTTGCTTAAAAGGGGTGAAACAAAAGTTGTTTTTTTTGCACAAAAATTGTGTAATTTAGGCCTTGTGCTAAACAAACTGATGCAACTACAGCGTGTCACAGACCGGGGCCCCCAACCACTGAGCAAGTTTTGTGATTTTACAGCACAGAAATAGCGATTTTAACGGCATTTTAATCACATTTTGCACTTTTTGAAGCCGCAGCAATGACTAAATTGCTAAAATTCGGAAGCAAGTTCAAAGAATTAAATTGCTTAACCCATTTAGCCCTCCCTTTTTACTTCAGGTCAGGTCTAAATACGTTTAAACGCTTGTATTTTGAAGTTAAATTTTCTAAGTGACTTGGCTAAGGGGGCCTAAGCTCCATCACAATGGTGCTCCACTTACTGCGACCTTAAAATGTTGAGTGTGCTTCAAAGATCAAAAACTGCTGCTCTTCGAAAAATAGGATTTCATCTATTGTCATGTCATAATCACTAACAAAGTATCGGTGTTAGCGCAGTTTGGAGCTCGGAATTTCAGTTTTTTGTCGTTTTCTAATTTCTGCCGGATTATTCAGTCTTGCATTTTTTCTTGACGTCTTTTGCGTTTCTGATTACGTAATGCTATATAAGTCGACGCTTGACCGTTTTTGAGGCGGGTTCACACAGAAGCCGTCAACGTTACCGTTCCGTCGCAGTTACGTCTAACGTCAAAGTGTTCACACAGAGAATTTTAGCGGTAACGGAAGTGATTTTCTTGATTTCATCCGTCTTACGTTGAGTTAAAATAATTTTAACTTTACGTAAGCAACGTAAGCGATTTCGAGCATTTTTTTGGTGGTTGGGGCAAACTTTGAGCCACAAAAACTGAAAATCTTGAAAAAATAATTGGTTTTTGTTGAAAAGTAGCTTTCAGCAGGCAATGTTAAGTGCTTAGAGCTGTATGTAGTAGGCTAGGTCTAGTCATGTACCGATACTTTGTAGTATAGGTGGTGTACAGTAGCAGTGATACTAGTATCTAGCCTAGCGGTACTTCAGACTGGATTGCTTTTTTTCTGCTTGGGAAAAGAAGAGAGAATGAGATATTGAAACTACCGGTAATTGGTACAGGGTAGGCATGTTAAATCTGAGTTGGTTGCTAGCAGCCAGTTGAGAAAGCCAATTCAATTTGACTTTCCTTGCTCTTGTTTTGGTACAATTGGCTAAAGTTCAATTTTGAACTTCAATTGACTTGACTCTTGAAAGCTGAAATTATAAACTACTGGAAGCAATCAATTTCTACAGTAGAGATTTTTCTTATGTCTGAAAGTGGCTATTTTGCCTCTAGAGGCAAAATAGTGTTTTTCTTTTGTTTAGGTTAGGGTTTGAGTTAGGTTAGGGCTAGGGTTGGGATTAGGGTTAGGATTAGAGTTAGAGTTTGGGTTTGGGTTAGCATGAGACTTAGGGCTAATTTGGCATTTGCGGCAAAATAGCCGTTATGACTATTTTGCCTCCAAATTGCAAAATAACATGGGGCTATTTTGCCTCTAGAAGCAAAATATAGCCACTGCCTTTAAATAAAGTGGCCACTTTTGACCATTTTGGACGCTGTATCATCAATAGGCCTAGTCATGATCATATACCGTAGTGCACCGGTACTTTGTACCAGTACCGATACTGGTCTGTGGTCATGATTATTGCCATGATGCATATAAATACTGACCAGTGATTGCTTAGCTGCCAATACCATAGACTCTTAACTTTTGTTTATTTTTAGAAACTCATAAGCCTATATATTTGCTGATTTAATAATAGTCAGGTAGAGGCTACTAGTAGTTGTTGTATCTGTATACTCTGCAGTTTGTTTTGTGTGAACGCTGAACAGCCACTGAAATGAAATTGTATGATGTTAGAATCATCTTGTATTCTTAGCAGTGGATCACTAGATGCCAAAAAAATAGCTGGTTTACTTATACAGTGTTAGTACAACGCACATACAAAGTTGGCTGTGGTTTTTAATTGCATTGAGCTTTATTTGTTTTAAGCTTAATGTGGTTTGGGGTTATAGCTACTTTAGAAAATCAACGAACCAGTACCATACAATCAAATTGGAGTGGAGAAAACATACTGTACACTGGTACAGTACTGTACAAATCAAGAGTTGAGTAGTGATAGTTTTCGTACAGTTCAATTGTCGCTACACTTCACGCATATTTTAGTACTGTACCAGTTTGTGATAGCCTACCAGTATAGTAGACCACCACTTCGCAATATAACAGATGCCGAATACGCGAGATCGATTTCTGACAGTTCAGTTCAAGTTTTCAAGTTTATTTAACCATACGCAAAAATACGCAGGAAGGACACAGCGAAAAGACCACCAGGTCATCTAGGTCAACTGCACCTTTATGGCAATACTTCTACACTTATGGCGGTAAACTTAATTTGAAAAAATGAAAATAAATAACACAACACATAAAGGAAACAAAAAAAAAAAACACTAGACAGTGCTGCCGACTTGAAGTTGTAAATTCAAAATTAATAAGACTTGTTTGGGGTACAGTACTTTTAAAAAAAAAAATCTTAGACGCCAAAATTTTATTTCTGGAATGTGTGTAGTGCTCAGTGGTATGCAAAAAAAAAAAAAAATTATTATAATCTACCGATTATTATGAAAGATACACTTTAAAACTACAAACAATTTAAGGAGAAAAGTTGTAAAAAAAAGGAAATATACATAAATAGAAAAATGTTAGCACTAATAACAATAAAACTGCAAATTTTTTGTTACACCAATGAGAGAATAAGATTGAATGGCAAATAACGCTCAGCCAGCCAAAACAAAAGCCAACCCTCTCCAAAATCAACCCACCCACGACAAAACCGACCCCAAACCATCGCCATCCATCATATCTCACTCAAATAGATATGATAGTCTACTTGAATAAGACACGATAGCCGACGACGCCCCGAAACCAAAACCACCATAAATAAATTAATCCCACAAAAAACCGGCCCCCACCTTCGGCCGACTACGCATCATCTACCACTCAATCTTATTCGATTTGACGAAGGCGAGGTCGCCTCTTCAGTTACATTTTTTACTGGTCCTTGGCGTTGAGGACTCGATTCGGCTCTCAACACCAATTGCTACCAATGAGAGAAAGTTTTTTATTAGGCAACACTATCACCAGCTTCAGATATTTAACTGTTAAATCAATTTGTTGTTGTTGGAGCATGGGATGCATGGGTTGTGTCAACAAGCACTGACAGATAGTTGTACTACCGGTAGTCTAAAACAATAGAAAAGTTTGCGGTAGAACAACCCGCACATTGCACACCCAGTGCTAAACCTAGTTCTTGGAAAAGACACTTTACATTTACAACAACCACCTCAGTTAGGCAAAGGGAAGCACACAGAAGATACAAAGTTGAAACGTTAAGTTTTATAACAATGCTCGGTTGCTAGTACATGCTCCAAAATCAAATTCATTCATCCCGACCTTAACCGGCTGCCGCCATAGCCTTTACAGCAGCAAATAAAGCTACAACCGGGCTGCTACTCTAAAACCATAGCTACAGCCAATCAGACCCAAGACAAACAAACCCGATCTCAGAACGTACATCCAAATAAATTTGATTTTCCATAATAGCAATACGAATCAAAGGCCGGTTATGGGCAACTACTATTGGCAATAAAATCCTCGTAAAAATACAAAATTGGGCATTAAACAATGAACATCCGCAATCAGAATTACACAGCACAATAGCTTACATCTCAGAACTGCAAATACAAATCAATAGCTGAAGCCAATATCTAACAATAAAAATGCTTATCTTACAATAAAAACGTTTATCTTACAACAGGTCTTAATAATAGCGCTATTGCAACATGTTACAGCGGAGAGTTCTATTAAAAAAAAAGTTATCATTACGAAACATAAATTTGACCAGTTTTAAATTATCGATGCCTTAAAGGCAATGCATAAAAGGTAGCAACGTGGGGTGTTGGTTTATTGTTTTACTGCATATATTGTCCGAAAAAAAAAAAAAAAAATGGAACATACGAAAGGAAAAAGAAGAATAAATAATCCATTAATCATGTTCTACTCGTTTCACTAGTAGTAAGTTTACGAAATTAAAAGCAAAGGAAAAAACATCTAATGTTCAAAACAACAATACTTTTTATACCCTAAAGCATGTTCAAGAATATTTGTCTAAAAAATAATTTTTGCAATATTTTTTAAATTTTGTAAATGAGCAATGTCGGAAGTCCTCTGGAATAGTTTTCCATATGTTTATGCCAATATATTGCAGGGTTTTTTCCCTGCTTCGGTCTCAGCAGAAGGTTGAAAATACTCATTTCGATATTTTTGTCGTGTATTGTGATAATGTACATTTTCAATTTTGGTGAAATAGTTATCGAATGACTTAGGTAGCATATCGTTACTGTATTTAAAAATAAATTTAGCAAATTCCATTTTAATCATATCTTCAACTTTTAAAACTCTAAATCTGGTATATAATAAATTTGTGTCATATCTACGTGGACAGAAAAGACAAGCTCTCAAAATTTTGTTTTGCAAAATGGAAAGTTTGTGATAGTTACTTTTGGCCGCTCTTCCCCAGTTTAATATCGAATATTGCACATGTGAGTGGAACATACTGTAATAAACTATTCGTAATGTTGATAAGGGAACATAGTATCTTAATTTATAAATCATTCCACATACTTTAAAAAGTTTTTTTACTAAATTATCAATGTGAGTCTTCCGCGTTAATTCTTTGTCTAATTGAACACCTAGATACCTAATACTATTTTTTAATTCAATAGGATGATGATCTATATTTAATTGGAAATTTGTTGTTTTGATACTTTTTTTCCGAATCAGCATATAGCAGCTTTTCTGATAGTTGATCGTCAATTTGTTTAGTTTCATCCACTGGTCAATTTTTTTATGACAGTGCTCACATACCTACGGTACATAGTGGTACTGAGCCTGGACCGCATGGGTTTGGGTTAGGTTTTTGTGCTGCTGCACTTATGATTCTGTATGTTCTAGTACTAGTAGTATGCCATATGACAGATAACAAGTGTATGATATTGGTTACCGAAACAGTTCGCGATACGGTAGCGTACAAAAAATAGACTTCTTTAAGCGTACACATACTGTAATAGCAATTTTCGATTTGATTGCGCGATAACGATTTCTGATAATGAATGCCGTAATAAACTGCATGTGCTGCATTAGATATCTTTTTCCTCACTTTCTGACCTGCTAACTGTTGTTATCGATGTTAGTCAAAAATTGCAATCACATTAGATATTGAGAGTTGAAACATTTCAAAAAACTCAAACACTGATTTACCGCAATTTTGAGTATGAAAATTTCTAGTTCAGCAGGTTTTACCATTACTTTTCAGTTTTTAAAGTAATTTCTGTCAGTACTTTCAGCTTTTTAAAGTCTTCTACTTCGTACATTACTCACTATTGCAGTAAGCCTACTGATTGACCAACCAAATCTGCCAAAATCAAATTCCACTTCAGTACGATACCAACCTACTGTATATCTTATCTACAGATTATTTCTGAAAAACAAAATCTAGTGATTAGGCTATTTGAATTCATCTCATATTGCTTACAGTAAATTTAAATTTAAGTTCTACACCACCTTAAAATTGTTCACGCAAATCTAATTTAAATGATATACAGGGTGGGCCATTAATAGGTATACAGCCATCGCTCAAAAGTGCTTGAAATTTTTTTTTCCATGACGGTTTTTACTTGTTTTTAAGTCATATTACAGTTCCTAGTGCTGAGCAAGTAATGCGAAGTCTTTTGGAATGTGCTGCTTATTAGAAGTAAAAAGAAATTTAAAGTATTTATATTGTGATTGCTGTATACCTACTTTTGGCCCACCCTGTACTCTAAATGCAATTACTTACTAATCACTTTTTTATTTTTGCAAATTAGACTTAAAATCTATGATCATATCAGTATTTGACTGTTAAAGAAATCTAATTATTTAATACAAATTCAACAAATATGTAAGCTGTAACTTAAAAAATCTCAGCAGTTTTTAAACCCAGCAGCAGTACCATGAAAACAATTACTTGAGCAGTACCACTGTACAACTAAGTAAAACTAAAGTTAAAACTCATCACTTGTTTCCACAATTATCACTGATACTTGATAAATGTTTGTTGATGATTTTGGCAAGTACTTCATAACCAGCAAGTTAACCCCACAGGATAAAGTGCATTAAATAGCCTGCACATATTATCAGTAGCTCTCAATTTAAGCATAGTTTGATGGTATAGTGATTACTGATTACAAAACCCAAACTTGATAGGCCTATTGGTTTATTAACAAAACTGCTATGCAAGCATTACAACCAGTTACAGGTTCTTCGTAATACGTAACGGAGACGGATCAGTGTGAACCTCTCACGTTCAGGTTACCGTCACCGCCAAATAACGGTAGAACGCTGAACGGTGACGGAACGGTGACGTAAACGTTGACGGCTTCTTTGAAATTTCACGACCATTGCGCTTACATATGGCCACAGCAGGGGTTTCCAACCTTTGGGCCATAGGAGCATTTTGTGGTAGGCTGCAGAGCTATTTGGGTAATTGCAAATTCGGTTGAAAAAATGTCTTGATGATTGGCGCTGTGGAGCCCGTTAAAGAGCTAGCACAAAATTTGCGGTTTTTGGCATGAATACCCTTATTTTTTTGTGGAGAACACCTGAAAATTCAAAAATTGCGATTAAGCTAGCGATTTAGATGTGGGCCATGGAAAATTTTCGAATTGAAAATAGGTCACGGTGATAAAAAGATTGGGAAGCACTGGCCTAACAGTAGGGCACACCAAAATTCCACTTTTTTTCCAAACATGGACATCAGTATTGCAATCCGTGAGGATGTCCGAAAAAACGCTTCTGTAAAAAAATCAGGGAGTTTCGTCAAGTATTCGCGCTGCAACAGCACTTTTAAGTTTTAGGGGGGTATTTTCTTGAAATTTGGGGGTGCCAATATCTAAAAAGTGCTATATTTTTATTTTTACGTAAAAAAATCGTTTTTACACGTGATTATATTTACGTGCCAAGGTTGACTTATCAATCTAAGCATAATTTGCCGATACTGCTGCTTAACAAGGACTTTTTTGAGGTAATTTTTCTCATTTTAGAGCAATTTTTGAACAAAATTTCAGGTATTTTTCTAAGTTTCAGCCATTTTTTGAGCATGAATGTACTGAACATGTTAATACTACACTTTGTGAGAAAGGTGTTTTAGGCCAAACTTTGTTTTAGAGCCTGAACACCACGTCAAGGTGTTGCCCGTCGTTCAGGTTCCTCTGTTTTTTATCCCGGAGAGGGCGCTTTTTCTGCATGTCATAAAGGGAACGATCACGGTTGGGAATGATAAGTTCAGTGTGTTTTGGCCAAAGTGGATTTACGAAAATCTGGGTAGAGCTTTCGTGTGTCTTCTACACAGTGTAGTAGCATCCTCCTTTGTTCCTAATCATCCGTCAAAACGTCCTTGAACTCCTCCATCAGTCTCACTCCTCTTTCCGCCACATCATTCACAACTTTGAGGTGAATAGTGAGAATAAGTTATGATGTTCAGTTAATAGTTTGGACTAAATGTGAATAGATTTGACCTCAATATGTTGACAGTGACATCAGATATCTAGCTGTGTGACAAAAAATAATTCTACACTTCCTTTATCTTAATCTAAAAAACAATTAAGGTTATTGGATCACAATATTGAATTATAACGTTGCCATTTACCACGTGTAGTGTTGCAAAGTATTTTCATTAAAGCATCAGTGCAGTTGCAAAGCATAAGTATTAAGTTTGTTTAAGCTGGGGAACAAAAAGATGGTCTCAACAAGATCTACAGATGTAGCATTTCCTCTTATTGGCAAGCCAATAGATAGGCTCTCCTCTTTGAAACTACCCACGAATTTGGAGAAGATGCAGAGATTTTTGTATCATTTTAAATGTGACAAATTAAGCAAACAGAAATCAATCAATTGGACTTGCGACGAAGTTGTTCTCTAATGGCACAAAGTTGCAGAGGGTTTTACTCCTGGATACACTTGCTACCTAAGTGTAAATTCTATCAAGACCAGAATCAATACGCTTTGGGAAGAATACAGGACAACGCAAGCTTGGGGAAAAAGGAGTTCTGAAGAACATTCTAAGTCTTCCAAAAATTTCAAGGAAAAGTTAGAATCTCTTTTTGATATTGTTAAGCCGGATATTAAGTTTAGACTGTGTGAAGACGATTGGAAATTTGTGCGGGATCAAAGAATGGAACGAAAGCCGACGTTTGGTTACAGGGACACCAAATTATTGGCTCGTTTGGAGCGAAAGAAGATACGCGGAGAAAACCACAAGAGACGGCAGGACCAGGCAAAAGAGGAGAAAGAAATGCTCACAATGGTTTTGGGGGGTAAAGAAAGCGATGGGTTAGTTGAGGAACAAACGGGTGAAGATTTCTGTGAGCCTCCTTCTAAGCAACGGTAGAATCCGGACCGGATTCCGCTGCACGTGCCACGGAATATTGCATCAACGTCGCAGGTGGTGATGACTGCAGACCGACAAAAGATTTCGAGTAATGCTCTGAATGACATCATCGCATCAATCATCAGAGAGAGTCAAGGATGCGTAAAAGATTTTGTGCTTAGCCAAATGAGTACTTTAAGAGGACGTAAGAAGCTTCGTTCCTTGAAGTTCGAGCCAGTAAAGGAAAATTTTTTGGCCGGGTTGGGTGATCATTACTTCACAATTCACTGGGACGAAAAGTTAATGAAATGCGGAAAAGCCTGTACTCACAAGGAGCATCTAGCTGTTTTGGCCAGTTCTACAAACGGGAAACTGGTGAAGTTATTGGGCATTACAGATCTTGATAGCGGAACTGGTTTAAATCAAGCGAAGGCAGTCAAAAATATGCTGGATGAATGGAGCATTGAGCAGCGATGTGTTGCAATGTGTTTCGACACAACTGCATCCAACACCGGGAAATTCGCTGGAGCACGTATTCTATTGGAAGCTCTTATAGGCCACCGATTACTGTGGACATCATGCCGTCACCATATGCCGGAAGTCATTCTGGGAGATGTCTTCAAAGTAATATTCGGTCCTTCCAGTAGCACCAAAGTAGAATTTTTTGACATTTTGAAATCAAAATGGCCAACAGTAAATTTATCTTCAATTGACCAGTCTGACCTTACCAATTCAGGACCACTGGACAGTTTCAAACTTAAAGCATAAGAGAGTCTTCAACATCTGTGCTCTGACGAAAGTACCTACTTACCCAGAGATGACTTTGATGAATTACTGAAGCTGAGTTTGTTTTACCTCGAACAGCAAAGTGTTAGTAACTTTGCGTTTCGGCGCCCAGGAACACAACATCGTGCGCGGTGGATGTCGACACCAATTTATGCATTTAAGATGTATCTTCGCCTCAGTCAGCTGGATGTAGATCCTACTCTTGTCAATGGATTGAGGCGGTTCTGTAACTTTGTGTCCATCTTCTATGCTCCATATTGGTTGCAGTGCCCTTTAGCTTCGGAAGCAGCTGTGAACGACTTGGAGTTCCATCGAGCCATGATGATTGATGAACTACTCTAGCGTTGATGAAGAAGTTGCTGAAGCTGCCAGACATGCCTTTTTGAGACATAGGTGGTATTTAACAGCTGATAGTTGAAGTTGCAAAATTCATACACCTATGAGGCTAACGCTGCCATGCTAGTCACTTTCATCTTACGGCCAATTACACAGAATGCGCAACTTGTGTTACCAGTGCAAACTGGTTTGAACCGGTACAATGAATGAATGGCGCAAGTAATGAACATGAAGACATTATGTAAACAAATAATTAGGTAAGTTAATGAACCTTTGCCGTTAAGTTAACGAGCATGTTAATCAGTATGTTAAAAGAAGTCATTTTTGTCCATTGACATAAAAAAAAAAACTTTTAACGATTTGTGGCCACCTATGGCAACATCACAATGTTCATAAATATTCACCAAAAGCAAACATATCATGAAAACCCTCATATTTGTTATCAGGATCAGGAAAGCAGCTTCGAATTTTTGACACTACACAAGCTGGAATCACTCTTCGTTTCCGGCGTCCTAGTTTTCCATATATCCAATATGTGAAAATCCAACATGCAGCATATCGGTATGATCTGTAAAAGAAAAATAATCATAATCGCATTAAAAGAATTTCAATCTAGCCCAGTTCTTCATAGAAAAAAAACTTAACCAGGTAACATCAGCAATTCCTACGCACTTTCATGAAACAAAGCAAAAACAAACTCCAAAAACTTTGGACATACTTGACCTTGGGTCTAGAAAAAGCAATTTGGTCAAAACCGTGACAGTACTGTAGCCTTGTGGATATGCTAATGAGTGCCAGATATTGATCCAGTATTCTGCTTATCCCTAAAATGTTTGAAAGTAAAAATACTTTCATAGCTTGCATGCTATGTAAGGTAAAAAGTGCCAATCCCTTCAATGATCTGCTGTGCTGACAGTAGAAAACACTATATAGAAGTGACATAACATGTACAGTACATTTTTAATTTCATACCATAGAATAGACTACCTGTTGGAAACCGGATGCTGCATTTTTTCAGCGATTAGACCTCGAATGGTCCATAATTGAATTTCCAAGATGTCCTAGCGGAGGCATACTATTGGAAAAGCTTCAACTTTGGTAATGCATGAACAAGTGCCAGTACTATCTAGGGTTGGCAATTTAGAATTGATCACTGAATTGTTCATGCAACACACATTCTCCACTACAGTTGGCATTACTTCACATTCATCACAACGACAACGATTGGTAAAGCTGCTTTTGACTTCAGGACTATTACCAGCACCATCCACACGGAACGGGAGGTCATCATCTTTTAGTGGTATTTCTCGAACTGGCTCGAACATATAACCATTACCAAGATTATTATACATTCCTAGCTAAATGTTTACTTTATACAAGCAGTATATCAAATATATCCAATATCTAGAAAAAAGTTGTTTATACCGTAGTGCCATTTTTATCAAATGGGAAAGATCTGCAATTGATGCTAAGTAACAATTAAAAAAGTTTACAACATGTCACTGCTTAGTGCTTGCCCGATTACACGTAACAGAGATAACAGATAAGTGATGCGTAGCAATTTCTCCAAGTGCTGCTTCAGAACAACATAAAGTTACTAACTTCAATTAGTTTTAGCTTTTGAAGATGTATATGAAGGCTGTTGGTAGGCTATCTGTAAAAGTAACCCATGAATGTTTGCCCCATGGCTTGAAGTGATGAGGTTATGGCCAGGGCATGGTATGCAATGGAATGGAAGATTCTATATTCAATTCTGGCAATTTTCTTTCATTCCATGTCCAAACCATACCAAAAATCTTCCATTCCATACTAAAACTTTCTTCCATATTCCATAACAAAGAATTTTTAGACTGGCAGCAATGCAACATATATGTTGCACCTTTGCAATGTTGTTAGCAACCACTCGTAAAGGTGTGTATAACAATACAAAGATGCAACGACAGGTATCTGGTATGCACATTGCACATGGTTTCATGCGTAGGCGTAGCCAGGATTTTGCATTAGGGTGGCCAAACTGCAAATCACATGCAAACGTCATGAGAAATTTTCAAGAAGAGGAACTTTTTATTGGACAAAGAATAAAAGATCAGAAGCTGAGGGTCTGGTTTGGTACGGAAGTAGGGTTTTGCTGAAGGGGAAGGACTAGAACGGCAAGTTAAGAAGTTTTACAAATATATCAAAATTGGGAGACGTGGTGAGCAAATTAATGTAACTCAAACGTATCACAGACGAGGGCCTAAAGGAGAAGCCCGCAGCTGCAGGGCAATTTTTTTTTAATTTTTTGGAAAAAATAGCTCGTTTAGTGCCATTTCACCTGTTTTCGGAGACATTTGAAAGCACAAAATTTTTGAGATTTGAAAGCCAAGTGAAAAAAATCCTTCACTTTACTTAGGTCAAGTCCAAAACATTTTTAAAATTTTGCATTTTTGGGGTTAAATTTTAGAAGTGACTTGACTCAGGTCAGGGGAAGTACGGTACATTGCCTTCTGCAATATGTCTAGCATTAAATAATACTTCAATCGATGATTTGCCCAGAAGATTTTTCTTTTGTCAAGAAAATAACCAGTTTTAGCAATACATGTACGACCAGGGGCTTAGGAACCCTTGACTCAAATTCAATAATTTGTTCCATAAGCATTTCTTGTAGTTTTTTTTTTCTTCAAAAATATTTTTTGGTGTGAAAACTATAGAGGTGGAGGTGGATTTTAAAGTTAGTACATTAGATGCAAAAACATGCAGTAGATGGTTGCTAATCATGTTATAGCAATACAAAGTTAGCTGGGGGCCTAAAACTTATTTTTGCATGAAAACGTTACGATGACGGCCTGAGATTGCACCTTTTAAAACAAAAACAATAAATTTCTTTCGGCTTGTACATTTAATTGGTTGGCAAACATTTAAATTGAGGGGCCCGTGCCCCTTGGTCGTCAATATTAATATTATTGCTAATTGCTGTTGGATGCGTGACTGTTGCACTCCAAAAATGCTAAAAGAAACTGAAGAAACAATACGGTTTGCGTCATCATTTTTATCATTGGTAGCATTTCAACTGCGTGGGGCTGCGCCCCCCTGGTTACACCTATGGTTTTATGATTACCACGTAAGTTTGCTCTCACACCAAATAATGAAATATAAAATTTGGTTTAACCAAACTGCTAAAGAACATATATCGTAATAGAAATACCACGCAATATCAAAAAGAATTACTATAAGTTTAAAAACTATAAGTATAAATAAAAGGAAGGCTTTATTTCACCAAAAATTTTTGTTTAGTTTTTTATAAATTCTGACTCAAATTTAACCCAAACTGGAATGCTTACTCTAAAACTATTCCCCAATTGAACCCTAACCGAAACCCTATCCTTAATCTTAATCTTAACCCCTAAAAAAGCAAATGAAAAAAGTGTGCATGAATATTTCTCATTTTCGTTTTATTCTCTTTAACTTGAAAATTTTCGGTGAAATAGTCACTACCTAAATAAAATTAAGCTGAAACGGGGATAAAATAGCAAATAACAATGTTTGTGGCGATGGAAGAAAAAAAGTATGTTTTGGTAAATTGTCAATTTCGAGATAAAAAAAAAACAAGTCAAACCTGTCAAAGTCGTCAATCATAACATCAATGCTGCAAATTGCAATGTACTTACTATGATGCAATGCGTACACTGTCTTCGCAATAAACACAACCAAACCTACCACAATTTGTTGACAAATAATACTCATAAATATTGAAGTGGAATACTTCGGCGACAATATTGTTTATCACTACCCGGCATCTGCATATGTTTTTTTGTAAATACAATGCACGAAACCTAGTACGGAATGAGCCAAGTCAACTGACCGCAAACAAACTGACCGCAAACAAGCTGACCTCGAACCAACGGTTTCGTTACATTGAT
This sequence comes from Trididemnum nubilum, assembly GCA_963965965.1. NCBI lineage: Eukaryota > Metazoa > Chordata > Ascidiacea > Aplousobranchia > Didemnidae > Trididemnum > Trididemnum nubilum. The sequence continues at coordinate 43,417 of CAWYPQ010000141.1, forward strand.
TTTGTCGCAGTGATTTCATCACAAAGTGAGGGTTTGGGCAAGATGGCTCTGGGAATAGTAAAAATATATTTAGGATCGCCCTTCTCATCCAATCGGCGTTGCTCGCGGTCAGTTTTTTCGCGGTCAGTTTGTCGCGGTTAGTTGCTGTGGACCCGTACGGAATTTGTATGGAAGTAGGTGTTGAAACTGAGCTCGCGCGGGTTTGGCGACGTCGCGGTCCACACTCGTTTTAACAGGAATTGATTTTAATAAGGAAAATTTTGAAATACGCGCCTTTCGATGGTGGCGGTTTCTGCACAAGCAAAAACACAATTAAACATCACGCAAAACAAAAACTTGACAAATCATTCAGTTAAAAGCACTCACAACTAGATTGACGCCATTAGCCTACGACAATACTTTGAAATAATCGGTCTGCAATCCATCAGCCAGGGCTACTCTACTACGATAACATACATACAAACATAGCAGTCAAAACTTACCAAAAAAATCCTTGCCAAATCGGGAATCTTCAATTAAACATATAGCTCGCCACTTGAGCTCAAAACAAATCGTAACCAGCCCAGCCCTGGCCTGCCTAACAAACATAGGCCTTCTAAACTTAGATTCTGCAGCACAGTATATTAATAAGTACAAGCTTATGTTATGCACAAGAGGCCTAACTATGCCTGCCATCACGTACGCTAACCTAACTCCTAATACCCGTTTCGCCTAACCTGACTAACTAGCCTAGCCCAGCCCAGAAACGTTCTCACAAGCACAACGAACTAGTACAAGCATGCCAAGCAACAGGCATACGAAGCGACAGGCATTATGACGTCACAACACAACAACAAAGAACATTCATTTAGACAAACAGCTGCAGACAAACTAACTAAAGGCAAACAATAGTTACAAGTCTTCGGGGAAATCGACAGTGGGAAAGATTGGCTTCCATTCCATTCTTGAAATCTTGCATTACATTTCATTCTGGTATCTTCCATATTCCATACCAAAATTTCCATTCCATGCCCTGGTTAAGGCTAATGGCCCAATTCAGAGTTGCATTAAATAAGCACAAGGCTACTGTTACTGGTATTTTGCGTTCACTATACAATTAGGATACCGTGCCATATTAGGGCTGCAGTACTGTAAGCTACCCATTGCCAGTTGCCCATGAAGAAATGTTTCAAAATTCTTGAAATATGGTAGGCCTACTTTCAAAATCTCTAATTAACTCTAGCAATCTGCCCTGTATTTGTGGGCTACTTACTGACCTAGGCACACTGTGTTAGTACCTAGGTACATTGGTACCAGTGCCATCCATACTCTGCACTGATGATGGTAAAAAGTCACTTCCATAACAAAGCATCCGTAGGCTACTACCAGTATCAGATTACCGGTAGTAGATCTATACCAGTATACTGTTAGTGTAATTTGTTGTGGAAAATGGTGTCAAACTAGACTACTACTAGTGTACCGTAGTACCGATTCATAACTAATACCGGTAATAATTACCGGGTTACCAGCACGGTGCATAGGCTGTGGTATAGAACCACTAGTACCAGTAACCTACTGCAATACCAGGATACCTATGCCCTAGCTAATTTTCCCGTGGTTTCCTTACAAAGATTTGTCACTCTGTGCAGTGTGCACTGCAGAATCAGGAGTAACAAGCTTGCTAAGTTCCTGGAGGACTGGAGTTAGGCCTTATTGGATAAGTTATCATCGCAACTAGCCGGTAACAGCAAACTTAACTTTTTCTTTCATCCCTCTCCAACTGAAGTACAATACGACCTTTTTTTCATCCCTTTCCTACTGACATAAGACCTCAACCGCTGACTAAGTAGCCTATTCAGATCTGACACTTGAAGTTGTTCAACTCGCGCCAAATTAATAGCCCGCGCGTAATTCATAGTAGAGATGGTAGCTGCGCAGCGTACGTGGCCACGTACGCGATTAGCCAACAGCACCGCGCCGCGCCGCGTGAAAAATTCCAGTAGTTTTGCAGTGCAGTGCAGCGGCAGCATGCAGGATGAGACCACTTATTAGGATTAGGTTAGGAATCAGCCACTCTATCTCAGTAGTTAAATTCAGTCTCCATGTAGCCTGTTAGGTACCATGGTGTACCGGTAGCCTAGGAGTAACCTTCAAATCATAGGCCTACTGAGCGTATCTACAGTCTAACGCCCTACCAGTAATAGTAATGCAGCTTGTACCGGTAAGCTCTGAGTTGGGCTGGATAGGCTGGTGCACTAGTCATTAATTCGGTACCTACGGTAATACCCTAGGCCATTGCACACCGGTATAGGCTATACTGTGTAACACCAGACACTAACAGATAAGGTGATATTACTATTACAGTATTTGGCACAAGTCTATACTTACAAGTAGTAAATATCGGTACCTGCATAGAGTTTGACAATTAATAATAGTCAAACTGTAAGCAGGTACCGATAGGCTTACTTACCGATACTACTTGTAAGTAGCCTACCGTTACACAACTTGTACCAATACTGTAGCCTGATACTGGTATCATATGTGATACTGGCTGGCCTAATGAAATACCAGTACAGAGTTGCTTACTGATGACTCAGGGACTAGGCTACTGTGTACTAGTAGTCTGGTACTGTAAGTCTACCTTAGCTTTTTGACGTGTAGCCTAGTAAAGTTGAGTTTGTTGCATGTAAGCCAGTGTATCACAGTTCCAACTTCCAAGGCTAGCAGGCTAGTGGCTATTTCTAAAAACTAAAAGTTCCATTACATTGAAAATTAAAGTTTATCATTGAAGCATTAGTATTTAATGGTAGGCTACTGAGAGCATGACAAAATGTTATTGACTGCTTGAATCTACAGTACCAGAGTATTGTAGTGTGAGCAGTGAGTTAGGAATTTCAGATTGGTAGTTTGAAATTTTTTTGTGTGATTGTTGGTAGTATCACTATCAGTCATCCAACCCCACTCACCAACCTATTCCTAAACTGTACAGGGTAAAGAGCCTCAGATTTCACTGTTTCAAGAGGAGCCATATTGAGATGTTAGTGTATCTTTTTCTCTCCATTCGAAATCAACAATAGATATAGATATTATAGTTAGTAATAATTGCTTGTATTATGGTTCAAATTCATCATGTCGATGCTCGTTGACTGATTGTGCAGAAGCACAAAGTGCTTAACGTTAAACCACCCTTTTCATTTATACTTATAAGTATTCCTATAGCGGTATGTGATATCGGTTACAAAAAATAAAATGGAATGGTTAAAACTACTTTTGCATAACAATTCTTCACCTTAAGCTTAAGAAACTTTGAGCAGTACATTGTAACTTACCATATCAAGCATGACCATGAATTACTCTGGCAAGCCTAGTAATAATGTCAGATGTGACTGTGCTTTTAGTGCTACTGTTTGCATGAATGCAGCCATCAAACTTTGGCAGTTGGAACTTCTAAAGTGGAAGTGCTGATATATTCAGTATTCCAAACATACCAGTCATGTCCATGGTTTGATTCATGATTGGGATATTTTTTTATTAGTTAAAATTGAACTGAGACCTATCATCAAGGGTTGGGTTAATTGGCTTGAGACCAAACCATTATCTGAAGCTATTGTTTAACTAGCATCAGGTGGATCATGGGGTGCCTACCTGTTTGGTTTGTAATTTTGCATGCAGTAAGATACAGTATTGGTGTTAGGCAATACTGTTAACCATTATATTTTGGCTTGCGGTAGGATTTGCAGTGCGGTGTATTAAGTTCACAAACTTTTTGCGGTGCAGTGCGGTATGCGGATAGAATTGAGCGGTGCGGTGCAGTTTGCGGACAAGAATTTTGTGCACCGCACCATCTCTAATTCATAGCATCCGCGCCAAATCAGTAGCTTTGGCGCCAAATTTCTATACCCAGCGGTACGTCATCACAGCGTCATTTTTTCCGATTTTCTTTAAAACTTAAACGTCTAGAAAGTGGACGAATATTGCAAAAGTCTTAGAATTATTTTTGCTAATTTTTGATATATAGCCTAGCTATGCTAGACTGAACCATAGCTTTAAAGTGCTGCTATTTTTGTTTTTGAACTTTCTATGCTACTTAAAAAAACTGAAATAATCAAGATCTGTGCATCAAAAATATGTTGAACGAAAATGCAGAACTTTGTGAAGCCCTAAATTTGAAGGCAACTGACGCCTCTCAAAAAAAGCGTTATTTTATGAATTTGTTCACAAAGCCGAACAGAATAAAAACAAAAAACCGATGGAACTTCCCGTTTGGCGGTTCGGTACTATACGAAAGTACGGTACAATTTTTGCTAAAAAGTGCGGTGTGCTTGTACGGTACGCGATTTTTGTGAAGCGTAACCTCGTTTGCAACTCGCTAACGACGCTACGTACCATACTTGTGTTAGTACAATGCATTGTTACGCGTCTGTAAATTATTTATGACTTGAGTTCTGAGTTATGCTTTTTTGTTATTCTCCACTTTCTTTCCCACAAATTAAGGCAAAAAGGCGTCGCGTGAGCTAAACTGCTCCAAACTTGGCAAAACTGATATTCATGAATTATATTTTGGAATATATATGCAGTTAAACTTTTTCTTTAAAGCTTGGAAAACTAGAACTTCGGAAAAACCTTAGCAATTTTTTTACCTTCGTACTGCTCCTCTCAAGTGCGGTACATTTAAGCTTCAATTGACCTACGTACCGTAGCGTTTAAGTACGTTACGTTTAGAGCTTACTATCCGATGAAAAGTTTGTAGGTACAATACGCGTGCAAAATTTTTTTGGTCCATTACGTTAGTAGGCTACGGTACGGTAAATTTTTAAAGTAGGCTACGCCGTGTTCAAATTTAGTCGTACCGTACTGCCATCGTTGCTGAGTTCAAGTTCAAGTTTGTTCATTGACGCCACTAAATAAACAGAACAAACAATAACAGATAAAACAGAGTAGGCCTACGTATAGCGTTATTATTAGTGAAGAAAGCAGCGCCTAAGTGACAGCAAAGGGACCGCGAGGTCCAAGAATCTATAGCCGCTCTAGGAAGCCATAATAAAAAATATGGCATCTTTTTTCAAGCTACAACAAACTGACATAAAAGAACAAAAAGAAATAAAAACTAAAAAAACAAAACAAAAAAAGACAAAACAAGAGCTGCAATAGTATTGTGCTCTTTAAGAATTACTGAAATGTAGTATTTTTAGAAAATAATTTAGGCAATTAACGTAATTATTAGAAGGTTATATACGAGTAATATACAAACATTATTCAAGTCGCCACTTTATAATATTTGAAACATAGCGACAAGAAAATTATCACAAGGAGTTCAAAAGAATTTCTTTGCTTCCTTTCAAAAACTTTTTAAATGAGAGGATTTTAATATTATTGGGAACGGAATTCCAAATTTTTGCACCGGAATATTTAATTAATTGCTGCGTTCTTTTGGTTTTGTAAAGAGGAATTATTAAATTCGAGGATGCCGTAGTACAAGATTGCCGACTGTTCTAGAATTTGGCCAAAGTGAAATAATTATTAAAATTTGGAGATACACGCTGATTGATTTGTGTATGCATGAATTTGGCAATCTCAAATTTGCATAAAGTTGGTAGATTCAATAATTTGAATTTTTGATAAAGAGATAAAACATTTTGATACCATCCATATTCCTGTAACAACACGTAAAGCTTTGTTTTGAAGCAAAATTAATTTGGAGAGATAGGTTGGATTTGAGTTTCCCAAAGTTATAAGTCCAATGAGGACCTCCCCCAATTGATCATAATCAAAAGTCAACTCCGGTTTTGATATATTGTTCAAATCCAAAGCAGTCCTGGCGGTTTGTGTGGCGATGGGCTCTGATACCGAGGGTCAAAGATTCAATACTCACCGTGATTACAATTTTTGTCAGTATTGTCCAATAAAATTTCCGGTTTGTTTTTTGCTTCTCTGTTTGTCTTGTTCAAATACAAAAAAACACATCTCATTGTCATCGCTATGGGGGAGGGTGTGTTTACCGAATAGTTTGCTCGACTAAGGTGGAGTCAAGGACACAATGCTCGATGCCAAAGACACAAAAAAATGCGAGGCCAAGGCCAAGGACAGCCCCTCCGAGAACAGACCCTTTCGAGGCCAAGGACAGGAATGCTCGAGGTCAGGGACCAAGAACACAGGAGGAAGTGTTCTCCGAAAAGAAAAAACGTTTTCAAAAAATTTTTTCAGGCAATCTTCAAAAGGGGAAAGCAAAAACGGTCTTCGCAAATTTTCTGCGAGGTTTGTGGCGTTTTTCAAAAAATTTTAGCTGTTCAAAAAATAGGCAGTTATCGAGGACGTGAGGCTTCGAGCCCAAGGCCAAGGACTTCAAAATGTATCCTCGAGGACTCCACCTATGCTAATTATCCCGAAAAACCTATGCTGCATTCACTACTCAACTCCGCTTCTCAGCTACCCAGCTTCATTGCTTCACGTTCCACAACGTGATGGCGAAGAACGTTTTGAAACTTTCACTTACCTCATCACGCAATTTTCATTAAATCTTTTTAAAACAAAACTCCACAAAAACAATTCACATGATTTGGTTTTCAGCTTTCAAACGCATGGTGGCGCAAATAAGTCAGCTTCAAACAATTTGATTTCAACGCGTATTATTCACTGCTGGTTTGCGGCTGGTAACTTACAATAATAATTTGTACGTTGTAGTCGAATCATCTCGGCTATGGAGAAAGCAAAAAGCTTTTGCTAAGATGCCACCTGTCCACCACCTGTCTTCGAGTCAAGATGCCACCTGTCCACACATATGTTGGAGGCTTCACAATGACCTTTTATTACTGAACGTCAAACAAGAAAACCGGGAATATCGGTTTTTAGTCTTTAGAATGTACGCTTTTTTTGAACTTCAATTTGTTATCTCTAAGCTGGCATCGCTACTCTACCTTGAATGCAAAGTTTTGAAGAAAAAGAATAAAAGAACTCAGCGCGAATCGAACTCGAGGCTTTCCAGACGCGCGCCCTAATTACTGCATCACAGAGGCGACGCTGTCGAATGATTAGCGTCAAATTTAACACCCGATTAGTTTTGGATCAAGGCTTCTTAATGCAAAAAAGTACGTTAATCCTTCGGCTTTCAAATGCAGAAAACGTGTACACGTTCGTACCTTAAGGTACATTGGATTAGCATTTAATGCAGAGAAAGTACAAATCACGAGAAAAAAGAAAAAGCTCGTTTTTCATTGGCCGCTGTGATTGCTCAAGCGTGTCACTTGTTTCCAACTTCTGCAGAGCGTTCATATCAATTCAGATTACCGTGATGGACAGGTCAAGAAGAGCGGAGGGTTGGGGTTCGATTCCTCGATAGTGACGCATTGTCGTTTGGATAATTCAGGATTAGTTACCGGTATTAATCTATAGTGCTAGTAGGCTAAGGCAAGATACTTTCTGGAGAATTTAGTTTAGTTTTGTTTATAAAACAAAACTATATAAAACACTTGATTAATAACAATATGGTTGGCATACTAACTCAGTACCGGTAGGCGGTAGGTGTTTATTCAGTTGCTACCATCAGTACAGTAACCCCTTAAAATAAGGCTGAAAGTCACCAGCATTACTGCCAAAGGGGCAGGTAAAGAAAGCAAAACAATGTAGGCCTGCTAGAAATGAATAGCAAAAAATTACCGGTAAGTCAGGGTACCCCAATAGCCTACTTGAATAATCTTACCTGCTTACCTACGGTACCAGTTACTCAAGATACCGGTACCGCATACCTGATTAGGCTCAAAGGTCACTCGGTCCTACTGATGCAAAATAGCTAGGCTCGAGTTTATCATTGTTTGTCGGAAATCAGTTCAGTTATGTAGGCTAGGGGTACTGAAGGGGTTGCATCGTATGACTACTACAGTACCGTTACTAGAGCCTCAGAAGGTGGTTGCATGTACCCGGACCCAAGCCTGGGGGTACAGGTTCAAGCAATACTAATAGTAATGTGTGCAGTGTGACAGCCATAGCCTATCCAGTAGCCTACTGGCAGGCTGGTAAGCTAGTTCCAGACCTGCTGGACCTTTAGGGCAGACATTCGTAACATTGAGATGAATAGTGATTAATCTTGACAACAACATAGGAGTAGGTACGGTAATATTTGGGCTGCTCTACATCTACTGGCCCAGCCAAAAATTGAAAAACGGGGTGATAAAATTTTTTTGCGATTGTGATTGTGCAGTAGCATTGTGCTTCTGGTTACCTTCAACAGGTAATTCTGAATTGCCCTGCTTAAGCCATCTGCTGCTTACAGCTTATGGTTTTTGTGGTGACTGCAATGTGCTTTTGTTGAAAAAAAACAGTCAATTGGACTACAACAAATCCGGATCAATTTTTTCACATGCTTTAGTTACTGTTTGGAATGATTTGCCTCTTGATATTCGGAAAAGTAGCAGCATTTCATTGTTCAAGAATAGATTGAAAATATATACACTATTTTAATGTGGCCTATCAATGTGCCTAATATGGATTAGTATGCTTTAATACTGTATAATATAATCTTAATAACCTTTTAACAAATCCTATTTTTCATTTTGTAATCTGCTATTTTTCTGCTTTTTCACCTGCCTTAGGAGCGAGTGCCCCTTGGTCCAGGGCCGTGCCTAGGTGGTTCGGGGCCCCCCCCGAAAACTCAAGAAGTGGCCCCCTCCGAAACGCTTAAATTTGCACATTTTTGCAATCGGCTTAAATAGTCACTTAACTTTCACATATCTAAGACGCGCTACTTTTCTCAAATCAGGATTGTAGAGCAGCACGAAAATTTGCAGTTAAATTTACATTAATGGTATCCAAAACATAAAATAAACCAGTACAGCTGCAGCATACAAGTCAAGTTGTTAACTGCCACTCCGTGTTAACTACAAAAATCATTACAATTATCGTTTGAGAGTGAGTTTTATTTAATTCCAAAACCATTATTACTGTATTGTTACAATGTTACGCGAAAAAATAATTTGGGTAATGGAGCTGTAATTATGAGTTAAAGATGCGATCCTTGTAAGCTGCTGTTGCTGTAGTGACATCAATGATATTCTTGCAAATCTTAAAAATTTTTGTTTCGAGCTTTTGCAGTGGCAAAAGCATCAATGATGCCATTATAATCCAAACTGCGAACATAAGCATTTTCGACAGATAATATTGCTAATGATGAAAGTCTGTCCATGATAGTTGAGCGATGAAAGGTTTTGATCAGTTTTAGAGTGCTAAAACTTCTTTCTGCGCTGGCAACTGAAATGGGGCATGTCATAACCAATCGCAATGCAATGAATAAATTAGGATATACTTCAAGTAATCCCTTTTTACAAATGTAGTCAAGGAAATCTCGTGTGGTCTTGAGACTGTCTCGATGTGTTTTAATAACGTTTACAAATCGTTTCAATTCGTCCTTTAGTTCGAAGGGATCAATGTCTCCCATCGCATTATTGAAAGAAATACATTCATCTAGGAGAGTGTTGTCATCACATGCTTTTAATAAACTTTCTTGGCTAAATAAGAAATTAAAAATTTTAGCCACGGAATGCATTTGCTCAAATCGGTCTTTAAGTGAGGCAATGGCTCGGTCGACTAACTGCAAAAAAAAGTTGGTCTTGAATAGAGACTCTGATTCTTTTGATGCTTCAGTGCATTGTTCTTTAGATTCGTAGTCAAATATCCTCTTTTTCTTCCTTTTTCGCTTTTGCACAAATACACTTTCTACGCCAAGATCTTCAGCAATTTCACGAGCGCTTGTCACTGCGCTGCTGTAGCCGCTTTGTCGATAGTTCTTCAAAAAAGATTGCGTCGCGTGGATTTCAGTTTTTACGACATCTATTGAAATGCCACAAGTTTGCATGAGTTTGCTTGCTTTGTTTACTTGAAACAATATGTCATGCCATATAACAAGTGACAAAATGAACTTCCACGACGAAACAGCATCTATCAATGACTGCACCTCATTGGCTGTTTTCCCGTCTCGCTTCTGTATACAGTGATGTTGCAGTTCTTCGAGTGCATCCAAAACATCAGGCAAATAAAAACGTAATGGCACAATGCAATTAATCCGACTTTCCCACCTGGTTGCAGATAATGATTTGATTGAAAGTTGAACATGCTTTTTCAAAATCGCCCAACGTTATGTGGAAGCTGAAAACAGAATGTATAATTGAGCCAGTAAACCAAAAAAAAGCAAAGCTTCTGTAGAAGATTTGGCACTGTCCACGACTACTAAATTTAGTGAGTGGTTGGCGCATGGGACATATAGAGCCTTTGAATTTAATTCCAAAAGTCTGGCTTGAACCCCAGCTTCTTTTCCCTTCATGTTGGCACCATTGTCATAACATTGTTCACGACAGTCTGCGAGAATAAGCCCTAGTTCTTCCGCACGTTTCATAAATGTTTCCAGTAACCCTTTACCAGTGCTGTCATCCACTTTCAAATATCCTAAAAAAGCCTCTTTCACTACAACTCCAGCTTCTTCATTGCATTCAACATATCGCAAAATAAGAGTCATTTGCTCCTTATGAGAGATGTCCGGTGTGCAGTCGAGACTTATTGCATAATATTTTGCCTGATGTAGCTGTTTGATCAACTCTTTCTCAACATTCTTGGCAAGAATATCAATTAATTCATTTTGAATTTTGTTACTTAAATAGTGGTCCTTTGTTTTGAGTGTAATTATTCGATTCTTTAGTTCGATCAAAACGGGGTCTCTCTTCGCTAGCAGTTCGAATAGTCCTAAAAAATTTCCATTACGTGGCAAGCCCAGTGCCTCATCGGATCCTCGAAAAGCTAAATTTCTCTCAGCAAGAAAAGTGACTATGTCGATTAAGCGTTCCAATACTTTCCTCCAAAATGTTCTTTCTGAAAGGAAGATTTCCATTTCTTGTTTGTCCACTGTAGAGTGACAACGAATCCCTTTCCTGAGGGTTATCCAATCACTAAAATATTTTTTATGGCTGGCTCCATTTTCATGCTGTTTTAATTTTTTTGCTGTACCTTCCCATGTATTACTGCCGGTACAAAATGGGCTTTTCGAAGTGCTAAATAATTTGCAACAAAAGCAAAAAACTTTATCCACTTCACGTGAATATATTAGCCACGACCTAGGAACAATTTCGCCATTGTTCAGAACGCGTTTGTAATGAAATGTTGAAAACCTTCGCCTGGCAGCATTTACAGGAAAAGCAATGTCAAGTTGTTGAGGCCCTCTTTTGACAATATCACATCGCTGCGCATCTGATATATATTCTGGCCAGTAGGCTGGATCATTTGAAAGAGGATTAAATGGAGGTTGCGGAGTAAAATCTGAGGTCTCAGTCGCAACTACTGTACTTTCGTTATTAATTTCCACATTAGCTGGAAATAAATCGCTAGAAGGAGGATCTTTCTCAGTCTCCGCATTGTCCAAATTATCCATAATAGCTGAAGCCGCCATACTAGTTTGCTCATGCTGTGCTGTTGCAACATCAGGGGCGTTTTAACAGGATTTAGTAGAATCGTGTGCAGTGCCAAAGAAACGAGTTAACTTAGTCAACTTTTCCTCTGATTTCTTTGCAGACGCTGCCTCTTTTCGTTTTTGTGCGCCACTTTTATAGCTACGCTTCATTTGATGTTAATTTAGTCTAAGCACTAAAAAGAATACAATCGCTTTTTGACTTTTCTATACATAAAAAAATCTGTAGTTGATTATAGTTTCGATAGGGCCGTACGAGTTTAAACGTTTTTTGATGAACTTGGTGTTTCTGACTTATACTGCATCGCTGTTGCACTAAAATGATCGAAAGCAAAATCTCTTATCACTTTATACATCATGCCCGACACTAAAACAGTATTAGTGTTCTCACAGCAGAAAATATTCGGTAGTTTGGTTGAGACACCCAAATTTTGATTTGGGTAATGTAAAACCCAAATAAGTTTTGGTATCTCAATAAAGCTACCCTATATTTTTATTGTGTGATGTTGCTTTATCATTTGATAACTTGTCACTTGGTGGTTGGTGTAGTGGTTACCATTCTTGATTTTTCAATGGGTGACCAGGGCTTGATCCACATCTTAGTAGGCTTACTTTCACAAATTACAAATCGGGATCCTGTACACGGTCCGCAAAGGAGATTGATTGCCTATCTCGAAAATTGTTTGCCGATAATTATTTCATCACTACTGCCCTGGCCCTAAGCCCTATTGTTTGTCCATTGTACTTTTTCACTTTCGGGTCAACATCCATTCGAGATCGTAGGCTGTCCGGATAAAGTACAAAATATCTTATATCTGCCTGAGTGCTGAGCCTGCTCATATCTTACTTTAACGATATAATTATTGATCAGAAATATAAAACTTGAGCAATTAAACAATATTTTGTCACAAAGTTGTCAAATAAGACAAGACTCCCACACCCTCGCAGAAAATTTTCTCAACTATACATAACCTAACGATTATAACCACTTCAAGCAGTAGCAGAACCCGAACCTCCTGAAAAGATCTATACTGAACTCTAGGAACTTAGGATTTGCTGATATAAATTTTAACTTGATTGCTGACATCTGAAGGCAATTTGACTGTAACTATAACTAAACTGACTCTGACTGGCTGTTGTGCAATCGACTGTTAAGCTTAACATCTGAATTGATTAATTCAGTTGCTGTTTGTTTTTCTGCTAATACTAATTGTTTTTCTGCTAAGACAAAGCGATTGTGATTCTACAGTATTACATCATAGATGAAACTGTAACGCAGCAGCAGAGACACATAGCATAGGTACAGCGAGGGTTTATGCAATTATCTTATGCAATTTCAAATTGACAATACGCTTTCATTCTATTCTAAATATTGAAAAAATACTAGCACTGATCGATATCAATAATACCAGCTTTTATAGTAGTAGTAGTAGAGTAAAAAGTGGGGCCCCCATTTTGGCTGGGGCCCCCCCCCGACGGGGGGGTTCGGGGCTGCCTAGGCACGGCCCTGCCTTGGTCAAATGTTAGCTTCTTGCTATCTTATCTCAAGGGATCGACAAATTGCTTTTTATTATTATTAGTATTATTTATATGCAGTTCCAAAATTTGTAAATTATGCAGATAGTGAAATCATGACATGCAAGCTCTAGCTATAGCTGGCAGCAGTCCAATTCTTGTTTGTGCAGCAAACTCCTGAAAAAAAAAATAGCAAGAGAATGCAAAAATTGTGGTTTCACGATGCAGTAGCAGATGCAAAAATCCATAGGTGGGCACAAGTCTGTTAATCCGTTAATAACGAAGCTAACTTTTTCATTAATTCATTAATTTGTTAAAAAGTTTTTTTGTGTTAACGGATTAAATTAACTTCCGTTAAGTTCTGTTAACTTCCATTAAGGTTTTTATTGTTAATATCTTGCACAATTCATTGTACCAGTACAAACCAGTTTGCACTGGTAACACTTGTTGCATATTAGCACGAGCTTTATACAAGATTGCGAGGAAAGGAACCCTTTTTTGTGGCAAATAATAAGCTGCAACCTATTAATTATCGCTGTTCACAATTTCCAAAGATTTTCCGATCGTAACTTTGTTAGTGCATTCGAATCTATTTTATCTTGAAATTAGATTAGACTGTAAATTGTAACTTCCAAAACACAAAAAGACCACAATAGCAATAAATAATTCCTTACAATCAGCTCAACAGCGTCAATACCGGTACGTGTTCTAGAAGCAATAGAATAAAAAGAAATGTAAATTACTTGCAAAATATTAACGGACTTTATTAACTTCCGTTAATTAAAGCTAAAAATAACGAATTAACGTTAACGGAGGTGTGAAGTTTGTTAACGGACTAGTGGTTAACGAAGCTAACGTTTTGCATTAACTTGCCCACCTATGCAAAAATCGCATGTGCAAGCAACCGATGCAAGAATCATAGATTATATACTGTTACGGTACTGTATAATAGGCTGTCATAGTTCAAGGTTTATAACAAATGAGGCAGACAATTCGTAACAAAAAATATAAAAGCAACACGCCTCCGACCAAAAATTACTAGGCGCGTTTTTTATGTTGCCACCATGTACTGTTTGCATTTTTTAAACAGATAAAGAAATTGCATTGTATTGTAGGTTGTCAATATTAAGTCGAGATCCTATTATTATTAATGAATCAGGGGCTCTCAACATATTTTACTAAAGTAAAAGATGGCGTAGCTGATTTGTGTTAATTTGCAAAGCGAGTAAACTTTGTCGACTTGGTTTTGTGGCATGGTTTTTATGACAAGCGTGATCGCATGATCTGGGTTTAACTCGCAGTCCCGCACCCTGGTCATGTTGCTGCATTCTAGGTTAAAGATGTGTTATGATGACTAATATCTCTGCTTGGTGGTTCCAACCGACAGCAAATTTAGTGGACAAGTATTTGTAGAAATCCCACAGGTCCAGTTAAACATTGGAACACTGGAAACTCTTATTTGCTTGTGGTGCAAATTCCTCCAAACACAAAGTATCGTAGTTATTGCAATGAAAACTGTGTGGATAATATAATAGTCAGCATCCGATGCAGTCCAGTGGCGGGAGATCAAATATGCACTTACAGCAACAGACTACAGCAATCATAGACCAGAGTCTAATAGCAAATTAATGCGAGTCTGAGCGAAGTTCTCTGGCGCGAGGTAACCTTTACAATTTTTTCCAAAATAATGGCCGTTAATCAACGTGTTTGCATTAAATTGTAAAACTATTTTGTTTTGTTTTTGTTTTCAAAATATCTGAAGTTATGTCAAAGTTAGCACTGCCAACCACCAATAGAAAAGTTTTCCAACACCTGCATTAACATAAAGATTAGCAAATTTAGCATGAAGTAAAAAATATATTCACCACATAAATGCTTAAGGCACGTTGAAACATGTTATGAAATCCTGTTGCTATTATTACATGTAATGTAGTAGCAGTAGTTAAAATTTGCACACTTTCAAAACGAAATGAAATTAATTGCCCCTAATGCCCCCCCCCCCCCCCCCCCCCCTTAGTATGGCCTCGTACAAATTGATGACTTGAAAAGTTCATAGTTTTTGATAAAAATATGAATCTGAGCATTAACCAAGCAAGATTGCGACAGCAATCAATTTTTTCTTACGAATGGCTCACTCAACTATCGAAAACGACATGCTTTAAGACATTATTGTTCCAAGAAAGTGTGTCACAGACTCCAAAAACTTATTTACCATTCAATCTGGTAATGATCTAACATTTTTATTAAATGTCAACACTGATAATGAATGATTGCTAGCATTCCTCCCCTTTGGATTTGTTGGTGTTTAGAGGTCGGTGCTTTTTTTATATTTATATTGTAAATAATTATTGTAAAATTGTGTGGCACTTTCAAAAAAGAGGACTGGTTCCCTAATCCCCTCCCCTAGCTGTGTCGACGTCTGTATCAATCTTTGTACCCCCTGAAAAAAATTTTTGTCCCAGCCCTGATCACAATGACATAGGGTATGTGATAGGGTAGGGTTACTTTAGTCATTTAAGCTTGTGCTTTCAATATTTGTAGATGTCCATGTCAATAGCCAATGAATGAATATGAATACTTGCTTAATAATATCATATGATTAATGACGGTTACCAAGTAATCAACTTTTGACCCAATTAGTCAGTTATTAAATTGTTTCTGAGTATAATAATAAACCATTTTAGTAAAGAAGTTTAGATAAAAATGATATGATGGACAGAAAGGCAATCTGCTGCTGAAACAGTAGACCCGGGTTTGATTCTTGGTTTGGTAAAGTTAAAGACTGCAGTTTAGAAATTGATACCAAAGCTTCCCTGCTTAATGTTCTCTGGTTTAGCATTAAATTAAAAGGGAATGATACTTCCATCGGCATCATGTGTTGTAGCAGGTGGGCAAGTGGCAGATTGAAGCTTTGGCAGTGTTGCCAAGGAGGTGAGGGCATCGTTTTACAATGACCCTGATCCCGTAGTCTCGGTTCAGCTCACACCCCGCTCACGTTGTTGCATCCTTGGATAAGATGCTGTACAGTATAATGGTTATCTCTGCTCGGTGGCTTTGAACAAGCAGCAAATTCAGTGGATAAGAATTGAAAAAAATTCACAGAAACATTAGATCACTGTCAATTGTTGAAACTTTTATGCAAATACGGATTCCTCCAAACCTAAAGTACTTACTGCAATGAAAAATAAACAGCCAATGTAGTCTATCCCCCATGGATGGTAGTGGTCTGAGTTTATGCAGTTCAAAAGTATTTTGGATTTTTTTAAATTCTGAAACACCACATGAAGTTAAGTGTGTCTGTTTATTATTAACCTTGAGTGTACATCTGATGCAAACATTGAGTTTAAAAAAATATCAAGCAATACATAAGGTATTCATACATTATCAGTGTTGGACAAAATCAGGAATTGACCATTTAGGCAATGTTTGGCATAAACATTTTTGACGTTTTCGCTAGGTGAATGCATTGATATACAACAGTTTTGGGAAACCTAAAGCAACATTTGCGTAACACGAAATGTCACAAGCAGTTGTGTAAAAAGTACTCGAAATTTGTAAGGAAATAAAGTGCAAAGTATTAGCCAATGAAAGTACTTGAGTAAAAGTAAAAAACATAGTAAATTCAGAAGTGCTCAACTGTAAGTATTTCTAAAAGTATTCAAGCAGAATAAACAAGCTTTTCAATCAAGATTATGACAATCGGTCAACTACCATCACATTACTGCCACAAAACACTTGGTCCTCGAATACCTCACTATCTCAAGAAGTCATGAATTAATAACTGTCGCAAGTTTTTTTGTTACTGCGTTCAAGACAATTAATTAAAAAGAACAACAACAACAGCTAAACTTCAAGATTTGAAAATTATGCTACGCAGAATTTATATGGAATTGGAATCATTTCATAGAGTCTTTGCTCAAATACTCATTCAATGTCAGTATTTAAATCATATGCTAAAAAGTACTAATCCACTGTATCTACAAGGTGGGCCAAAAGTCAGGAGCCATAGCCGATTCAGTATCTTTGGTGATAAACTTTTTGGTTTAGTTAATCAAAGTTATTGTGAATTAACAAATATTGTGTAATATGCAAAGCTTTACATGCTAGCTATTAGCATGAAACTATGCAAATGTTTCTGAAAATTAAGTGATATATCTTTTCTGATATACTGCTATTTCTATGTTGTCTTATTGATGGTATGTTTTGATTGCCAAATGTTTCCCAAGTATCTTCAAATGGTTTTATTTTTGATTCCAATTAAGTGATAAAAGTTTAAACAGATTTATCCTCATTGTGGTTAATGGTTACGACATGTGAGATAGCTGTCAGATAAGAGTTACTATGCTCTTTATCAAAACTTGAAAAATGCTTAGATTGGCTATAAGCTGAAGTTATAAAAAAGAAGCTTTCGCTTAACATTGGCTGTTTGCATTCATGGTAACTACTCAGTTTTCATCTGTCAGTGCTTACTTGTTAATTTTTGTGCTTTGTGTGCATTAAGTGATTTGAACTATGAAGTGCTAAATGTTTTGTGTTTTCCAGATTGTTTGTTAAACAAGCAATAATTTAGCTTTGTATTCTATGACAAATGTACTGTAATATCAACCAGTATCATACATTTTTGCTTGAAAGTATTGCTTGCCTTCCAATGCACAGTACTATTCTTAACATGATTCAAAGAAATTTTTAACTGGTTTAAGAAGTGATGAAGAGCAACTGAGCTTTTGTGAGTGGCCCAAATGCTTCTCCTAAAATGACACTGACTCAGATTCACAAGCAGCAAATCATCAACCCTTTAAAGACCAGTTTTTGGAAAATTCTATAGTAAGTAACTTTAAAAAGCTAATCTTTAAATCGAGGGAGGTGAAGCATCCAGCAATTGTGGTAGCGTACAATTTAGTTAAAATCAAAATACAATTTTTGAATTTTTTTGTATTTATTTCGCAGGCTGCAGTTGCAAAGATTATCAAGAAACACAAAGAGATATGCCCCCTAAAAAGTTTCAGAAAACCCTGAGTTTGTTCTTTCAACCTGAAGTTTAGGGAAAAAGAGAGACTGAATTATGATATTTAGTATTATTATTCAGTCTCTTGTGATCTTCCATTGACATCCTATTGTGGTAAACCTTTTCTTTTCTGGAAGCTCAGGCTGAGAGAACAAACTCATGGTTTTCAAAAACTTTTTAGGGGGATATCTGTTTGTATTTGTGTAATATCTTTGCTACTGCAGCCCCAAAATGAGAACCAAAGTTTAAAATTATATTTTAATTTGAGCTTTTGTATTTGTAAACTACCGGAATTTGCTAACTGCTTCCCCCCCACCCTCTTTAATAGCTAGAAAGTATTTTGAATGCTCCCAACACATCATAAACTAGAATGACTAAGTATTTAAGATATACTGATTTAGAACGGGCGTACCGGCATATACTTAAGTTTTCACCAAACCATTCATATTCCGTGAAGCCTCCACCTGCCTGCCCCATATCCTTCATTTGTGAGAGACACAATCTAAGCAAATCGCGAAAAAGGTGAAGAAACACTTTTCTTATTTTTTGATTCTTTAGCTATGAGGGCTCGTTCAACTTAGTTATTTGAAGAAATTTGAAAAGAAGAAAATCGAAAACATAAGAAATTTGAAATGAAAAATAGCTCAGTAGAAACTTACGGTAACAATACATCAATTACGGTAATAATTAACAAAATACAAAGAACTTCAAAATATTTCAGGTAAGCAGGGATGGATGGCCCTGATTCAAATCACCAAGTACTTAGCAAACGGTTGACAAAACTTCAGAACAATTTACCGAGCTTTAACCATGACAAAAGAGCCTGAGGCAGCAATCTTGCACGTTTCATTGAAAAGAATAATTTGAAAACATTATCAGAGGCGGGCAGTACCGAGTACAAAGTACTGGTACATTGTCAAAATTGGTACCGATACCAATTGAAATTAAACTCTCTCTTTTTGGAGTGGAGCTAATATATTTTTCACTCCAAAATATTCCGTAACGTTCGCTTATTTTAACATCCCGACAAGTTTTTGATTTTTTATATACAAAAACAAGCAATAACACTTGCCAAGATGAGCTACAAAGGTTTTGAAAGTTTCACATCAATACAAACGCCTGCACTGTGTACAATGCGTCTGCTGGCTACGGCGTTGAAAAAAGGACACTATCAAATAATCAACAATAATATTGAAAACTATCATAACAGATTTGATACGTAATCTAAACCGTCTCGAATACTGTGATATTTGGGCGAGTTTTGACATGAACACATGCATCGTTAAACGTTTAGCACACGTTGGTCAATTGATTGGCAGAACAATAGTTGAGACTGTTTTCTGATATTGAAGTATTCTGCAAGTGAAATCTCGGTGTTTATTCAAAAAATAGTGTCGTTTTCAGTTGATAAATCTTTTCAGTAGAATAGCACAGCATTTCATTGAAAGTTTGTCATCATTCGCTACCGAAAGATTGTTCTAGACGCTTTTTCATATCCTGAAAAACATTTAAAAAATACTTTACGAAACCACAAAGAGTTTTAATTTCTGCAGTTTGCAAGATATTCTCGTTCACAACAATGATTTATGTTCTCAACTTGAAATGCATTCATATTGGAAGAGTTCAGCATAATACTACAAAAAGAAATTAGAGGCATAAAGGGTAATCGACTTCTGATGCAACTTTCTGCACTAGCATTTGTGTCTGCAATTTTCTTTGAAAAATCTTTTCTTCACACAAAATTTCTACTTACATTATTACATTCATTTATCATGCTCTTAGTAGGTTCAGGTCATCAATACCATTTTTTAAACACGCCAAGTTCTTAGTTAATCACTAAATGATACCAGATAGTTACTAAAAATACCAGCATAAATGGGCAACTAAAGCATATTTGTCACAATACAAAACGTAGCAGTATAGTTTATGCATTCAAAATACTTTCTAGCTATTAAAGAGGGTGGGGGGGAAGCAGTTAGCAAATTCCGGTAGTTTACAAATACAAAAGCTCAAATTAAAATATAATTTTAAACTTTGGTTCTCATTTTGGGGCTGCAGTAGCAAAGATATTACACAAATACAAACAGATATCCCCCTAAAAAGGTTTTTGAAAACCATGAGTTTGTTCTCTCAGCCTGAGCTTCCAGAAAAGAAAAGGTTTACCACAATAGGATGTCAATGGAAGATCACAAGAGACTGAATAATAATACTAAATATCATAATTCAGTCTCTCTTTTTCCCTAAACTTCAGGTTGAAAGAACAAACTCAGGGTTTTCTGAAACTTTTTAGGGGGCATATCTCTTTGTGTTTCTTGATAATCTTTGCAACTGCAGCCTGCGAAATAAATACAAAAAAATTCAAAAATTGTATTTTGATTTTAACTAAATTGTACGCCACCCACAATTGCTGGATGCTTCACCTCCCTCGATTTAAAGATTAGCTTTTTAAAGTTACTTACTATAGAATTTTCCAAAAACTGGTCTTTAAAGGGTTGATGATTTGCTGCTCGTGAATCCGAGTCAGTGTCATTTTAGGAGAAGCATTTGGGCCACTCACAAAAGCTCAGTGCTCTTCATCATTTCTTAAACCAGTTAAAAATTTCTTTGAATCATGTAAGAATAGTACTGTGCATTGGAAGGCAAGCAATACTTTCAAGCAAAAATGTATGATACTGGTTGATATTACAGTACATTTGTCATAGAATACAAAGCTAAATTATTGCTTGTTTAACAAACAATCTGGAAAACACAAAACATTTAGCACTTCATAGTTCAAATCACTTAATGCACACAAAGCACAAAAATTAACAAGTAAGCACTGACAGATGAAAACTGAGTAGTTACCATGAATGCAAACAGCCAATGTTAAGCGAAAGCTTCTTTTTTATAACTTCAGCTTATAGCCAATCTAAGCATTTTTCAAGTTTTGATAAAGAGCATAGTAACTCTTATCTGACAGCTATCTCACATGTCGTAACCATTAACCACAATGAGGATAAATCTGTTTTAAACTTTTATCACTTAATTGGAATCAAAAATAAAACCATTTGAAGATACTTGGGAAACATTTGGCAAATCAAAACATACCATCAATAAGACAACATAGAAATAGCAGTATATCAGAAAAGATATATCACTTAATTTTCAGAAACATTTGCATAGTTTCATGCTAATAGCTAGCATGTAAAGCTTTGCATATTACACAATATTTGTTAATTCACAATAACTTTGATTAACTAAACCAAAAAGTTTATCACCAAAGATACTGAATCGGCTATGGCTCCTGACTTTTGGCCCACCTTGTAGATACAGTGGATTAGTACTTTTTAGCATATGATTTAAATACTGACATTGAATGAGTATTTGAGCAAAGACTCTATGAAATGATTCCAATTCCATATAAATTCTGCGTAGCATAATTTTCAAATCTTGAAGTTTAGCTGTTGTTGTTGTTCTTTTTAATTAATTGTCTTGAACGCAGTAACAAAAAAACTTGCGACAGTTATTAATTCATGACTTCTTGAGATAGTGAGGTATTCGAGGACCAAGTGTTTTGTGGCAGTAATGTGATGGTAGTTGACCGATTGTCATAATCTTGATTGAAAAGCTTGTTTATTCTGCTTGAATACTTTTAGAAATACTTACAGTTGAGCACTTCTGAATTTACTATGTTTTTTACTTTTACTCAAGTACTTTCATTGGCTAATACTTTGCACTTTATTTCCTTACAAATTTCGAGTACTTTTTACACAACTGCTTGTGACATTTCGTGTTACGCAAATGTTGCTTTAGGTTTCCCAAAACTGTTGTATATCAATGCATTCACCTAGCGAAAACGTCAAAAAATGTTTATGCCAAACATTGCCTAAATGGTCAATTCCTGATTTTGTCCAACACTGATAATGTATGAATACCTTATGTATTGCTTGATATTTTTTTAAACTCAATGTTTGCATCAGATGTACACTCAAGGTTAATAATAAACAGACACACTTAACTTCATGTGTGTTTCAGAATTTAAAAAAAATCCAAAATACTTTTGAACTGCATAAACTCAGACCACTACCATCCATGGGGGATAGACTACATTGGCTGTTTATTTTTCATTGCAGTAAGTACTTTAGGTTTGGAGGAATCCGTATTTGCATAAAAGTTTCAACAATTGACAGTGATCTAATGTTTCTGTGAATTTTTTTCAATTCTTATCCACTGAATTTGCTGCTTGTTCAAAGCCACCGAGCAGAGATAACCATTATACTGTACAGCATCTTATCCAGGATGCAACAACGTGAGCGGGGTGTGAGCTGAACCGAGACTACGGGATCAGGGTCATTGTAAAACGATGCCCTCACCTCCTTGGCAACACTGCCAAAGCTTCAATCTGCCACTTGCCCACCTGCTACAACACATGATGCCGATGGAAGTATCATTCCCTTTTAATTTAATGCTAAACCAGAGAACATTAAGCAGGGAAGCTTTGGTATCAATTTCTAAACTGCAGTCTTTAAACTTTACCAAACCAAGAATCAAACCCGGGTCTACTGTTTCAGCAGCAGATTGCCTTTCTGTCCATCATATCATTTTTATCTAAACTTCTTTACTAAAATGGTTTATTATTATACTCAGAAACAATTTAATAACTGACTAATTGGGTCAAAAGTTGATTACTTGGTAACCGTCATTAATCATATGATATTATTAAGCAAGTATTCATATTCATTCATTGGCTATTGACATGGACATCTACAAATATTGAAAGCACAAGCTTAAATGACTAAAGTAACCCTACCCTATCACATACCCTATGTCATTGTGATCAGGGCTGGGACAAAAATTTTTTTCAGGGGGGTACAAAGATTGATACAGACGTCGACACAGCTAGGGGAGGGGATTAGGGAACCAGTCCTCTTTTTTGAAAGTGCCACACAATTTTACAATAATTATTTACAATATAAATATAAAAAAAGCACCGACCTCTAAACACCAACAAATCCAAAGGGGAGGAATGCTAGCAATCATTCATTATCAGTGTTGACATTTAATAAAATGTTAGATCATTACCAGATTGAATGGTAAATAAGTTTTTGGAGTCTGTGACACACTTTCTTGGAACAATAATGTCTTAAAGCATGTCGTTTTCGATAGTTGAGTGAGCCATTCGTAAGAAAAAATTGATTGCTGTCGCAATCTTGCTTGGTTAATGCTCAGATTCATATTTTTATCAAAAACTATGAACTTTTCAAGTCATCAATTTGTACGAGGCCATACTAAGGGGGGGGGGGGGGGGGGGGGCATTAGGGGCAATTAATTTCATTTCGTTTTGAAAGTGTGCAAATTTTAACTACTGCTACTACATTACATGTAATAATAGCAACAGGATTTCATAACATGTTTCAACGTGCCTTAAGCATTTATGTGGTGAATATATTTTTTACTTCATGCTAAATTTGCTAATCTTTATGTTAATGCAGGTGTTGGAAAACTTTTCTATTGGTGGTTGGCAGTGCTAACTTTGACATAACTTCAGATATTTTGAAAACAAAAACAAAACAAAATAGTTTTACAATTTAATGCAAACACGTTGATTAACGGCCATTATTTTGGAAAAAATTGTAAAGGTTACCTCGCGCCAGAGAACTTCGCTCAGACTCGCATTAATTTGCTATTAGACTCTGGTCTATGATTGCTGTAGTCTGTTGCTGTAAGTGCATATTTGATCTCCCGCCACTGGACTGCATCGGATGCTGACTATTATATTATCCACACAGTTTTCATTGCAATAACTACGATACTTTGTGTTTGGAGGAATTTGCACCACAAGCAAATAAGAGTTTCCAGTGTTCCAATGTTTAACTGGACCTGTGGGATTTCTACAAATACTTGTCCACTAAATTTGCTGTCGGTTGGAACCACCAAGCAGAGATATTAGTCATCATAACACATCTTTAACCTAGAATGCAGCAACATGACCAGGGTGCGGGACTGCGAGTTAAACCCAGATCATGCGATCACGCTTGTCATAAAAACCATGCCACAAAACCAAGTCGACAAAGTTTACTCGCTTTGCAAATTAACACAAATCAGCTACGCCATCTTTTACTTTAGTAAAATATGTTGAGAGCCCCTGATTCATTAATAATAATAGGATCTCGACTTAATATTGACAACCTACAATACAATGCAATTTCTTTATCTGTTTAAAAAATGCAAACAGTACATGGTGGCAACATAAAAAACGCGCCTAGTAATTTTTGGTCGGAGGCGTGTTGTTTTTATATTTTTTGTTACGAATTGTCTGCCTCATTTGTTATAAACCTTGAACTATGACAGCCTATTATACAGTACCGTAACAGTATATAATCTATGATTCTTGCATCGGTTGCTTGCACATGCGATTTTTGCATAGGTGGGCAAGTTAATGCAAAACGTTAGCTTCGTTAACCACTAGTCCGTTAACAAACTTCACACCTCCGTTAACGTTAATTCGTTATTTTTAGCTTTAATTAACGGAAGTTAATAAAGTCCGTTAATATTTTGCAAGTAATTTACATTTCTTTTTATTCTATTGCTTCTAGAACACGTACCGGTATTGACGCTGTTGAGCTGATTGTAAGGAATTATTTATTGCTATTGTGGTCTTTTTGTGTTTTGGAAGTTACAATTTACAGTCTAATCTAATTTCAAGATAAAATAGATTCGAATGCACTAACAAAGTTACGATCGGAAAATCTTTGGAAATTGTGAACAGCGATAATTAATAGGTTGCAGCTTATTATTTGCCACAAAAAAGGGTTCCTTTCCTCGCAATCTTGTATAAAGCTCGTGCTAATATGCAACAAGTGTTACCAGTGCAAACTGGTTTGTACTGGTACAATGAATTGTGCAAGATATTAACAATAAAAACCTTAATGGAAGTTAACAGAACTTAACGGAAGTTAATTTAATCCGTTAACACAAAAAAACTTTTTAACAAATTAATGAATTAATGAAAAAGTTAGCTTCGTTATTAACGGATTAACAGACTTGTGCCCACCTATGGATTTTTGCATCTGCTACTGCATCGTGAAACCACAATTTTTGCATTCTCTTGCTATTTTTTTTTTCAGGAGTTTGCTGCACAAACAAGAATTGGACTGCTGCCAGCTATAGCTAGAGCTTGCATGTCATGATTTCACTATCTACATAATTTACAAATTTTGGAACTGCATATAAGTAATACTAATAATAATGAAAAGCAATTTGTCGATCCCTTGAGATAAGATAGCAAGAAGCTAACATTTGACCAAGGGGCACTCGCTCCTAAGGCAGGTGAAAAAGCAGAAAAATAGCAGATTACAAAATGAAAAATAGGATTTGTTAAAAGGTTATTAAGATTATATTATACAGTATTAAAGCATACTAATCCATATTAGGCACATTGATAGGCCACATTAAAATAGTGTATATATTTTCAATCTATTCTTGAACAATGAAATGCTGCTACTTTTCCGAATATCAAGAGGCAAATCATTCCAAACAGTAACTAAAGCATGTGAAAAAATTGATCCGGATTTGTTGTAGTCCAATTGACTGTTTTTTTTCAACAAAAGCACATTGCAGTCACCACAAAAACCATAAGCTGTAAGCAGCAGATGGCTTAAGCAGGGCAATTCAGAATTACCTGTTGAAGGTAACCAGAAGCACAATGCTACTGCACAATCACAATCGCAAAAAAATTTTATCACCCCGTTTTTCAATTTTTGGCTGGGCCAGTAGATGTAGAGCAGCCCAAATATTACCGTACCTACTCCTATGTTGTTGTCAAGATTAATCACTATTCATCTCAATGTTACGAATGTCTGCCCTAAAGGTCCAGCAGGTCTGGAACTAGCTTACCAGCCTGCCAGTAGGCTACTGGATAGGCTATGGCTGTCACACTGCACACATTACTATTAGTATTGCTTGAACCTGTACCCCCAGGCTTGGGTCCGGGTACATGCAACCACCTTCTGAGGCTCTAGTAACGGTACTGTAGTAGTCATACGATGCAACCCCTTCAGTACCCCTAGCCTACATAACTGAACTGATTTCCGACAAACAATGATAAACTCGAGCCTAGCTATTTTGCATCAGTAGGACCGAGTGACCTTTGAGCCTAATCAGGTATGCGGTACCGGTATCTTGAGTAACTGGTACCGTAGGTAAGCAGGTAAGATTATTCAAGTAGGCTATTGGGGTACCCTGACTTACCGGTAATTTTTTGCTATTCATTTCTAGCAGGCCTACATTGTTTTGCTTTCTTTACCTGCCCCTTTGGCAGTAATGCTGGTGACTTTCAGCCTTATTTTAAGGGGTTACTGTACTGATGGTAGCAACTGAATAAACACCTACCGCCTACCGGTACTGAGTTAGTATGCCAACCATATTGTTATTAATCAAGTGTTTTATATAGTTTTGTTTTATAAACAAAACTAAACTAAATTCTCCAGAAAGTATCTTGCCTTAGCCTACTAGCACTATAGATTAATACCGGTAACTAATCCTGAATTATCCAAACGACAATGCGTCACTATCGAGGAATCGAACCCCAACCCTCCGCTCTTCTTGACCTGTCCATCACGGTAATCTGAATTGATATGAACGCTCTGCAGAAGTTGGAAACAAGTGACACGCTTGAGCAATCACAGCGGCCAATGAAAAACGAGCTTTTTCTTTTTTCTCGTGATTTGTACTTTCTCTGCATTAAATGCTAATCCAATGTACCTTAAGGTACGAACGTGTACACGTTTTCTGCATTTGAAAGCCGAAGGATTAACGTACTTTTTTGCATTAAGAAGCCTTGATCCAAAACTAATCGGGTGAATTTAACTAGAGTTAATGAAAAAGTAGCGATAGATTGTAAATATAAAGGTACACTTCGCTAAAATGCGACCGGGCTTATCCATTCGACCACTGATCGGTTGTTGGCAATCTTAATATTATATGAATAATCTTATAGCGGTAATCTTGTTTCATTTGCGGAGATTTTTTAATTTGAGTTGAAGATTTGATTATCTCAGTGGTTGCAAATTTTATCAGTGCGTTTGTTCATAAAACTTTTTGTTTTGTTCTCAAAAACAAAACAAAAAGCTTATCGCAGCCGTCATGTGGGGTGAAGCGCCATCTTTAAAAACCTACCTTCCACATCCAGTACTCAACTCCACCTCTCCGCTACCCAACTTCTTAGCTCTACCGCTTAATGTCGAAGTGCATTTCGAAACTTTTACTTACCTCATCGCGCAGGTTTTGAATTCGAGTTTCCCAGTGGTTGCAAATTTCATCAGTGCGTTTGTCCATAAAACTTTCTGTTTCTTTCTCAAAAACAAAACAGGCAGCTTATTGCAGTCGCTATTCGGGGTGAAGTGCCATCTTTAAAAAATTACCTTCCACATCCACTATTCAACTCCACTCCTCCGCTACCAACTTCATAGCTCTACTGCTTAATGTCGAAGGGCATTTCAAAAGTTTCACTTACTTCATCACGCAGGTTTCTTTTATTTTTTTTAAAACATCTTTCTTCTTCCTCTTTCTTCATTGCCCGCTTTTTCGTGAAGGTTGCGGGGGCAGCAGCTCAAATTAAGCTGCCACATTTCTTGATCTTCCATTACTTCCATCATTTCGCTTGGGTGAAGTCCAAAGCGATTCTATTCAAGATCCTCAATGTAATTGATCCATTTAGTTCTAGGTCCGCCTACTGGTCTTTTGATCTTTTCCCATTTGCTTTGGCAAATAAAGCTTGCTTGGGGAGTCTTTTCTGAAGAATTCTGCTTACATGGCCAAACCGTCTAAGCTGAGAACTTTTAATTTGGAGAAGTAATCGCTTGATGGTACAGTGAGAGATTTTCGAATCTCAGAGCTACGCACCTTGTTAAACAATGTAACTTATTCGATTCCAAGTAAAAGCTTCATTTCGGACGCTTGCAGTTGAGATCGCACTCTTTCGGTTATTACCCAACATTCATGACCATAAGAGTAGTATAGTACACTACTTTTCTGGTGAATTTTAGGGAGGCATTTTAGGGAGGCAGGAAGGCACTTACTCCAAAAAATTCCCCTAATCTTCTCACCCCTTAAAACCTCCAAAGCTCTTAATTATTTAACCCCCCCAAAGACACTCACCTGCAAAACCCCCTTACCCCTAAATTTCCCCAGTCCCCAAACCCACATTCCGCTTAGCCCTTCACCTCCCCTAACCCCTTCACCTCCTTAACCCCTAAAACGCCAAACCACAAAAAAAAACCTTTATCCTACACCCTCATATCGCTTATCCCAAACCTCTAAATCCCAAACCCCCCGAAATCCCAACTTTTGCCACGGAAAGTGTATGCCTACGAGCATGTTCAAGATTCGAACTCACGTCTTCTTTCTTTAAAGAATAGGAAATCTTGAGTTAAGATTCGAAGTCAAGTATCTTGAAATTCAAATCCCCTAAGCCCCCTAGCACCTTTAAGATTCGAACCAAGTATCTTGAGATTTGGAAAGTTTCATTTGGCACTGCGAATAAACACACTATGGGTTGCTTGATCTTTAAAAATTCTTCATAAATTTTATAAAAATCTTCAAAATCTTACGTCTATTTTTTAAATTGACATTTTTAAATAAAAAATATTTATTTTTCTACTTTGAAACAAAAAAGCTAACCTGAAATTTTAAATTTTTTGTCAATATTTTAGTTTTACATTGATCTTTTTACTAAAATACCGTAAGCTTTTATTGAACTTCTTTATCCTGAGGTAAACTTTTATCTTAAAACAAAATCTTTTGATATTTCTTCTGCGTCATTCAAAATTAAACCTTGTCTATAGTCTCGACTAATAAAGTTTATGTCAGTTTCAGCGATTTTGTTGTTAGTGTCAACATGTTTTTCTAGAAATATCTCAAAATATTACAATTTCTTTGATTAAAGCGACAACTCAATCTTAAAACGACTACTATATGATAACTTTTATACAAAATTTTTCTAAAAATTGGGTTTTTTATTACTTAATCTTGTTTCGTTGGGGTAAATTCGTCAAAATATCTTAAGACCTTACGATTTATTCGTCTTGAGTGGAAATTGTAACGTAAATCAGGCCCGGCGCCATGATGGCGTGACTGGGGGGCAAAAATAAATTTTGGTGGGCACGAAAAGTTTATTTATGTGAATTCGAGGGGGGCACGGAACAAGCGAAGTTTACTCGAATGTGGATCAAACGAAAAAGGTGAAGACCAAAAATAAAAAAAAAGGTCTTCAGTACAAAAATGTCCACAAATTCTGGTTGTCGTCTCAAAATTCTTGCGATTTTTCACGAATTCTTAAGTGAAGACCAAAAAAAAAAGAAGGTTTTCGTCCCAAAACTTTTATAAAATCCGGTGTGAGTCCACAAAAATTACGCAGAAACAGTTCTTGCTCGCAAATTTTAGGATGGTTAACACCAATTTGGGAGTCTTAGGCCTCGATTTGCACTCCAGCAGCCCCGATCCTGTTAACTTCTTTGGGGCACAGTCCTCGCTTGGGGAGGCACGATTTTTGTTTGGGGGCGCACGGCCCCGGAATGCCCCCCCGTGGCGCCGAGCCTGACGTAAATAATCCAAAAATTCATCTAAAACTTGAACTAGTTATTAACTTTCTTTTTTGTGTTGCGAGAATTTGTTTAAATCTATAATTTTTTACCGTGATTATTACATTTACTTTGAAAAGTTACCAAATATCGTAAAATTTTTAACAGTTTTCTAGTTTTTATGGGAAATGTTTGATCAAAAGTATTCAAAGACTTGCAGTTTTTTTTTGGTTTGAGTAAGAGTTTTATCAAAAAAATCAAAGTTATACTTAAAGTTTTATTGAAATATTTTGTTAGCATAAGAATAATTTTGTAAACTATCTTAAAAACTTTACTTTGCATTAAAATAATTCTTATTTGAAAACAATGTTTTTTTATTTTTAAATTTGCAAATAAATATTTCAGAAAATTGTTAAAAATTAAACCTCTTATTGTGATCTCGGTTACAAATTTACCAGAAAAATAAAAAAAAGTTTGTAGGGCAGGGGCAGGTTAGTTGATACATACTTTAGAGCAAAAGCGATTTTTCATAACCTGCTTGGCAAAGAAGCACAAGTTTATGCATATGAAAGCTAATTTATAGGGCTAACTTTTCATAAAAGTTTTGTGTTTCTTGTTTTAAAAAACTTCGATTTATAATATTTATATATTTATATAACTTCGATATTAAAAAATATATAATAAACTCTAAGTAAACTGTTCCAAATTGTATCAACTAACCTTTCGAAAAGGTTAGTTGATGCAACCATGAGGTTAGTTGATACATATAAGATTCGTATTTTTTTCATCATCATCATCATCATCATATTTATTCATTTACCAAGTGACGTCAAATCACAAGAAAAAAAAAACTGCAACTTCCTCTAGGTCTATCACCAAAGCATCGAAATATTTGATTCCTTTAAAACCAACACACAAACTTGCAGAGTCAATGCGATATTTAGTCACTTGGTGAGGAGACAGCGAAGGACCGAAAGGTCATCTAAGTCTACTGCCACCTCACCAAGTTAAGGTTAAAAAAACAGCTTCTAGATTTTCTCAGTCTGTTACTTTCTATGATAAAAAATTTTACGCAAAATTAAAACAAAGTGTTGCAAAGATATGTACATTTTGTACAGTGTATACACAAAACTCACAGTCACCATGTAAAGAAAATGCAAGGCAACATTAGAATTGTTCTAACTCTAAGCATACTAAAAAATAAAAAAATAAAGATGCTGTAACTTCAGATTGGATAGAAATAAAATTAATAAAGTTCATAATGCTTATTTATGTTTTATAGAATTTAAAGTGGGCAATTGGAGTGAAAAAAAACCTCCTTGCTTTGTTTTCTATTGTTTGCCAATATGTCATTAGTACTGGTACAATTTCCAATACCAGTATATATCAACCTCAGTCAGTTATTGCAAAATTACTAATAATTCAAGGGCACATCAAAATGAGAGATGACGTATTGTAATAAAAGTGTGATAGATGAATGCACCAAACTCATGCTATTCAAGCAATAGAATAGGTTATTGTTGAACTCAAGCATAAATATGCAACTATGATTCCTGTAATTACTACTGCATTGCTGATAGAAAGCTGTTATTCTAGCTTTTATCGGTTTCATAGTTTGATAAAAAATGAGCTTTAACAGCTTTTTTAAATCTGTAGAATGAAACTTCTTTCATACTGCTTGGAATTTCATTCCAAACTTTAATTCCTGCGAATGATAGAGACTTTTGCCCTAATCTTGTTCTAGTTCTTGGAAGAAAGAAGTTGTTTTTGTGGCTCAGTCTTGTCTTATGTGTATAGCAGTTTTTCATTAGGTTAAACTTATCTGAATTTGCAAAAGATAATACATTATTGTGAATTTTGTACATTAGCTTTGCAGTTTTCAGAGAGTAAATATCTTTGAGTTTTAAGCATTTAGCTCGATAGAACAACGGATTAGTATGCTCATGATATCCACTTCCAGTTAACAATCTGATGCTTCTTTTTTGCAGAATAAAGAGTGGTGCTAATGTTGATTTTGAAGCAGTCCCCCAACTACTTATGCAGTATTGTAGATGAGAGTATATGAGGCAGTGGTAAACAGATCTTAAGATTTGCTCATCTACAAAGTGTTTTAATTGATTAAGGGCCCAAGATCCCCTTGCCACCTTTGAACATTGTTCCTTGATTTGTTGTTTCCAGTTTAGATTGTCGTCTATGAGAACACCTAGATACTTTATGTGATGTGATTGCTTGATTGGATTATTATCTATTGATACTTTGAGTTCAGGTTTATTTTGTTTTGTTGTCACTACCATAAACTCAGTTTTACTAAAGTTAATTGATAATTTATTCACCTTGAACCAATTGCTTACATTGACTAATTCATCATTAATATTTTGTTGTAGTGTTGATACATTAGAATGGGAGAGAGTAAGGTTTGTATCATCTGCAAAAAGATGAATTGTGGAATTTGAGGCAAGTGGTAGATCATTGATATAAATATTAAATAACAACGGACCTAGAGTTGATCCCTGAGGAATACCGCAAATAACATCTCTTGACTTAGATTTATACTGATTTACAATTGTATACTGTTGACGGTCAGTCAGGTAACTTGCTAGTAACTGTAATGGTAATCCTCTTATTCCATACTTTTCTAGTTTCTTGATCAGTACTGTGTGATTGATGGTATCATATGCTTTTCTTAAATCTAAGAAAATAGAACATGTAATGAGCTTTTTATCCATATTGTCAAGTAGCTTATTGTAAATATCTAAAACAGCTTCATTTGTTGAGCATTTTTCTTAAAACCATACTGGTTTAGACTAATCAAATTATTGCTCACAAAATAATTGTTTAGTTGATCAAGCAGATACTTTTCAAATAGTTTGGCAAAAGGATTTAAAATAGAAATAGGGCGATAATTACTGCATAACTCTCTTTCGCCTTTTTTGAAAATTGGAACAACTTCAGCGGTTTTTAACACTTTTGCAAAATATCCTGTTGATATGCATGCATTAAAAATGTTAGTTAGAACTGGAGCTATAACAGAGCCTGACATTTTTATATACTTTGCAGGAATTCCATGTCTTCCTGTACTTTTTAATGGATTCATAGCTCTGATGTAATTTACTACTTCTTCTTCAACTATTGGTTCTAGAAAAAACGAATTGCAACTACTCTGAATCAAAGATGTGGCATTAAATTTGCCATCAATTATAGCTGGT
The DNA here is from genome assembly GCA_963965965.1 of Trididemnum nubilum. Taxonomy (NCBI): domain Eukaryota; kingdom Metazoa; phylum Chordata; class Ascidiacea; order Aplousobranchia; family Didemnidae; genus Trididemnum; species Trididemnum nubilum. The sequence continues at coordinate 76,123 of CAWYPQ010000141.1, forward strand.
GTTTCGATTGTAGACGCAAGGTTAACTTCTATCTCTATGAAATATTTATTGAACAAGTTACTGATGGTCTGTGGACCTTGTGCACTTTCACTTTTGGAAGCATACATTTTATTAGGAATGTTATTTTTCTTCACATTTTTCAAGTGAATAATTTTATTTATAATTTTCCAAAGCGACGAGGTGTCATGCTTATTATCATTCACTAAATTTTTAATGTAAAGTCGTTTTGCATATTCCTTAATATGAGTCAGTTTATTTCTATAGACTTTGTATTGTGCCCATGTATTACTGTCATTTAATTTAAGGGCTCTTTTGTACAATAAATTTTTTTGCTGGATTGATATAAGGATTCCTTTGGATAACCATGGTTTGTTTTTTAGTTTTGTTTCCTTTCTGCTTTGTTTTCGTAATGGTGCATGTATGTTTAATGTCTTATGAAAAATGTCAATAAACTTTTCAGTGTAGTTGTCAATGCATTCCTCTTTGATATCACCTAATAGCTTCATTCCTTCAGTTAAATTGTCTAGAAATTTTTCTACTTCAAAATTTTTTGTATCACGAATTAGGGTGACAGTTGATTTTTCACTCTTGGGCAGGCTTAAATTAGAACACACCATTACTGGCAGGTGATCACTTACATCTTCCACCAGAATAAAACTTTTGTGTTCACCCACTACATTGTTTGTATAAACATGATCTAAAAGAGTTGAGCTTGTAGTGGTTATTCTTGTCGGGTGTGTAATTAAGGGAATGCAGCTAAAGCTATATGTTAAATTCATGAAATCTTTAATATTGATATCAGAGTTACTTTTCAACAAATCTGCGTTGAAGTCTCCTCCGATATAATACATCAATTTTCTACTATTCAATTTTTCAATGGTTGATTCAAAACTCTTGCAAAACTCTGATAATTTCTGTTTAGGGTGTCTGTAAATTACTCCCACTATACATTTTTTGTTATTCCCTAAATCTAGTTGAATCCACATATCTTTACAGTTAGGAATGTTTAAATCAAACTCCTTGCAAATTGAAATTGATAAAGACTCCTTAATAAACAATCCTACTCCTCCCCATCTTGTAGTTGTGCCTTTGTGGTAAAAATGGTACCCACTTAACTTTGCATTGTATACCTGTAACAATTTAAGTTTGGTTTCACTTATAGCAATGATATCAGGTAAGATATCATAATTTGTTAAAAGTTCATTCAATTTATCAAAATTTGCATTTAAGCTTCTTATATTCACGCAAAGCAAAGAAAATTTACACTTTTTGTCAATAATATTGGCTTCGGCCTGTGAGCAGTATTTTGAGTCAACCAAACCAGAATTTAAATCATTTAGTAAGCTTTTTATCTTGTTGTCTACCTGTAAGCATTTAGCTGGGAAAAACGAATTATTTGTGTGATTAATATCAAAGTTTAGTTTGTCATCATTTCTCATTTCATTTAACAATTGCTTATCATCTAGGGTTTGAAAAGGAAACAATTTACTGTAACAATTTTGGCAGCAGTATGATTCAGTAGAAGAACAAAGAGTATGAAATTTAAGGGGACTAATGACTGTGCATTTGAGATGAATCCATCCACCACATATATCACACTGAATAGCACACTGGTTCCTTTTACAAGGTCTTAAACATATTTCACATGGACATTTAACTGGCATTATCAAACAGTCAAACCAGTGAAAGATTCTACACTAGTTAGACAAAATAGCAAATTTAGAACCAGCCACAAAATACGCAGAAAAGTTGGTTTGAATTTAAAATGAAAACAGGTGAAAACTATCTCTCAATATACTGGTAATTATAAATTTAGACAGAAAGGTACAGAAAAAAAGGAAAAAAGTCAGATCCAAACTATGTACACAAAAATACAAAAACTACAAATGTCAGATCCTGCTATGTAGGCACAAAACACCAAAAGAGTGCAGAGTGTCAGGTTGAAGTAGCCTTCTTATTCATACATCCAAGAGTTGTTAGCACAGCAATAATTGTTAAGTTCACCTTCTTTAAACCATAAAGCTATTTATTCTTTCTTTGCTGTTTCCACAGAGTCAGATCCATGACATATGTTTCTCCCAATGTCAATACAATAATCTCCACGAATTGTTCCAGGAAGAGAATCAACAGGGTTAGTCTCTCCAAGCATTTTACGATCAGTTTTAACTGCTCCTTTTCCTTCCCAAACCATTGCCACAACTGGCCCAGACAACATAATTTCAACAAGTTTTGGGAAAAATGGTTTTGAACTGAGATCTGCAAAGTGCATTTCTGGCAAATCTTTACTGGCAGTCGTCATTTTCATGGCACAAAGCCTAAAACCTTTCCCCTCAAAACGGCAAATTATTTTGCCAACTAAACCCCGCTGAGTACCATCTGGCTTCACTGCAATAAAATCTTCAAGAAAAAGTTGGATTTGACCAAAGAGGGGGAAGGCTTGAACCAAAAGTTAAAAGATTCCACCACCAACTATCACTAGGCCTACCACTAGGCCTACCACTAGGCCTACCGTTTAACCTCTTTTACCTGTCTTATTCAAATAGAATGTATTGATTTTTGCCAAAGTTGCCAGATATACCCTTTCCGTGGCAACATTCTTAACTTCTACTAGCTAACAAGCTGAACATAATAGACTTTTATGAAAATTTTTGATATTAGTAGTCTTATTTTCTATGCAGATTGCACTAGTAAGCATCATCTCTGTATTCGTTCTGTAAAATTAGTGTAATATTGTTAGCAGCACATAACAAAACATTAAATCATTGACCACTACAGTATGCGCTGTTTCATTCAGCAACACAAAAGAATCTTTCATCCAAATGTCCATCGTGTATTTTACAATATTTTTGACATGAACAGCCTAATAAGCAAAATTCCACTTGCTAAAATCAAATGAGAATTTGAGATAATTGGTCCTTCTACAAGACCTTTTTAAAGCAATGGGGCATGGCAAAATCAACAAAATGTCTGCTGCAGTAAAACGATACGCAGATTCATTATTAATAATAAAGCTCTGACTCACGTAATCTTCTAGCTATTATGGGGGGACTTTTTCCAGGTTTTGGGAAAAGTGGTGCAACTATTCCACTAAAATTGCAGCACTGGTCTAACCTGATGGGTTTGCTTTCCCAACACAGCTGATCTACAGAATGGTAGTTTGCAAACTGCAAAAACAGTCCAATACAAATACCCAGTATAATAACCTTGCTAATGCAGGTTAGTTGATACAGTGTCTCAACTAACCCACAGGTGTGTGTATCAACTAACCTTTTCTGCAACTTCCAGAAAACATGCTAGCCTTTGTGCCAGCACAACACTAGAGAAAACTTTTTGAGTTACCGATTGGCGGCTTACCTCAAGGTAGTAACTCTCGCACATTACTTAACAGTTTACTTCATTTCAAATTTTACAAATAAATAAAATTGTAATTCTGCTAAAAATTGCTTCCAGCACTATATTTTCAACTTTAGTTTTTCATTCTTAAACTAAGCAACCAAATTCTTCCAAACCATCATGCGATAACTCCTTTGTCACAATTTACTAAATGAGGGCGGTTTTTCGCCAAATGGCCATTTATTTTTCTTGGTTTGCGGTGTGTATCAACTAACCCTTTGTATCAACTAACCTGCCCTTGCCATACTTTGAATCAAAATTTTCTGAATCTGTTAAAAAATTTTGGCGATTTTTTTCTTTACATAGAAATAGTTTCTATAAAGATATCTCAAAGTTATACAATTTGTTTGTGTTGAAAAAAATCTTTTAAGGTTTTTGAGTAATCTTGTTTGCATGGAAATCGTTTTGTGAAAAAATAATTGAAGTCTTCCCATTTCTTTGTTTAAATCAACAAGTCTACCCTAAAAATAAATATCAATCGATAACAGTTATTATTATTTCTGTAAAATCTTGGTTGTTCAGTCACTTACTATTGTTTCATTCGGATAAATTCAATAATAGGCCTTGTTAGGCCTAGCAAAAAAGTGCTTAGTTAAGGATTTTCGTGGCACCCACTTCGGAACAATCTGAAATTTACAACAAATGAGGTGCTTGAAACGCTGAATCGAAATCCACGTTTCTTCAAATGCGCAAGTGGGCACCTCGTGACCATCTGACGTCATGTTTACGTCACTCTGTCAAAACCAAACCTGTTAGTCTGTTACTTGCAATACTTCATTTGCATCTCATTTCTTATCTCGTAAGTGCCCGAATTTCAAACTTTTTCCAAATTAGTTTGTTAACCAACCGATCTTAAACAATGAAACTTATGACGTCGCAGACGATGGCGTCACAGAATTAACTACTGCTTTATTATGTAAAAAAGCTAAAATTTTACGAATTTTGACGGGTTACGTTTGTTCTGATTTTGAAACGTGGCGGAGCAACACTACCAAAGTGATTTTATAAGGAATCATAGGTCCTTGACTCCAAACTTTACAGGTTTTGTTTAATTTAAGCCACATCTTCACTTGCTATTTATCAATTATTTCAAGCCACCAAATTATCACGTGACATACATTTTGCAAGATAAATTGCCTATGAGTTGTAAAAATAGTGATGAAACTTTCTTCTGCTGGCTTAAGTCGACTGCTACAGTTTATGGCACATGCAGAAAAATGAAAAAAGTCAATGACGTCATAGAATGATGACGTCATCAGTTTTTGGTTATCGAAATATCCCTCCATTGTGGCCAAAACTAAATGCAATTTGTTTTTATTTTTTTATGTTCACTGCTTGATACAAAACCCTCAAACATTGTCAAAGAAACCATGTGCATTAAACTACGTAGTCATCAATTTCATTGAGCTTTGTCAACGTTTTTTTTATTTAAACTTATCGACCATCACGAACTGCATACTTGTCACATGACATTTATTCCACACGAATATTTGCGGTTATCAGCAAACTAAAACGAACCCGAATTGTACAAATCCCATCAGTAACAGTATGAGACATGAAAAGTTTGCAAATTTTCACTGAAGTCACACTCTGATGATGTCACAATTTCCTAATTTTAATTATATTTGTGCTCTTTCCAACTCACTGTGTTTAATCAAAGCCATTACATAGTTTTAGATAGTGAATGATTTCGAACAACCTCTAACCACAGTTAACAGACAACTGACGTCACGTGCCGATGACGTCATCATCTTGTTTTATCTTGCGCAAGTTTCATTCTACTTTAGCACTAAAAAAACATTCAATTTTTATGACTAGCAAGTTGATGATCGTATTGTTGCAAATATTTATCGGCAACCTTGTTAGGTGGTAAGCAGTCACAGCACATTTTTAAGATCAAACAAGACAGAAAATAATGGTTTTTGAGTGATAGTCGTTTGAGCATTTTTCTCTTACCGTTACAGCACTAAGCTTGTAGTTTTATGAAATGAAACCAAACCAAGCAGGTATTTGTTTCTCGAACTTCAGAACTTATCTTAAAACAAGTAGACTACTGTAGGCTACAATAAGCAATTTCCAGGTCAAAAACCAATTCCTTCGTTCATTTTCAGTAACACTTACATTCCAGCAAAAAAAGACATGTTATGAAAATTCATGTGGTATGAAACTTGTAAATAATTTCTTCTTCCAACTAGATGGGAGTTTGCCTGCAAACCCAGTGAACGACCGACGCGTAGTTAATGCTGTGACGCATAAAAGTACTTTTTGTCTTCCGTAAAATCAGGAATTATTCAAAAATATCTGATTATGGAACCTCCAAAAAAGTAGAGCAAAATGTTTGTCGGTAAAATATCTGCTGATATCACAAAACTCTGGCACCCTAATTTGGGCCGTTCAAAAAGTTGATTTTTGGGGCTCCCCGCGGGGGTGGCACCCCCAAACTATGTCAAAATATTTGTCTGTTAAATATCTGCTGATATCAAGACAAACTGGCACCCTAAGTTTAGCTGTTCAAAAAATTAATTTTTGGGGGGTCCATTTGGGGGGTCTCCAAAAGGATGGCACCCCCAAACTACGCCATAATAATTGTCTGTTAAATATCTACTGATATCAAAAAAAGTAGCACTCTACAGTAGCTTGAGCCATTCAAAAAATTGATTTTTGGGGGAGTGCATTTGGGGGTTCTCCGGGCGGGTGGCACCCCCAAACTATGTCAAAATATTTGTCAGTTAAATATCTGCTGATATCAAAAAAAAGTAGCTCTCTAGCTTGAGCCTTTCAAAAAATTGATTTTTGGGGCCCATTTTGGGGGGTTCCCGGTGGAGTTGCCCCAAAAAATTTTGGGAGAAAATACTGCGTTTGCAGCTCAACAACTTTACACAAAAATTAGATTTCCATGTTTTGTGGTTTAGGAGAAAAAGAGCGTACAAAAATTAGGGAAAAAAAAGGAAAAAACCTCATCGCGGCCAAAAGTGGGTTGGTTGGGATGAAAGGGTATTTTCAGACATACAACCATATGAAATACTTTTTGCCGTACTTAAGCCGTTTTTGACTGAGACCGCTTTTTACGCCAAACTTGCGGGGCGGTTTTCGGGTTTTAAAGTCAAAGTCACGAGACCTATTGCCTCGAAATTTGGTACAAACATATAACTCATTAATCTTAAACTGTTGTCAAAACTTCATGTAGCTAGACTTAATTGTTCTCGAGTTATAAGCAAAAGTCTGAAATTTTGCACTCTTTAGTTGAAAAATGGCCGAGGGACAACAAAGAAACACGCAACGCGAGCGTCGGTCGTTCCAATAAATACAAGAAGAAATCATTTACAAGTTGACAAGTTTGTACGAAATCTTTCAATAAGCACAGGCTGGCTCTCTGCCGGGATGCACTACTACAGCACACGCACAGCGCAAACTATGGAACAGCAATTGACCAAATGGTGCTCGAATAGGAATGGGCATTTCAGAATAGCTGGCTATTCCAGAACTATTCCGAATAGCTAAAACCGAATCCAGAATACCGAATCCTTTTCTGGTTCAAAGCTAACTTAATTTGCTGAAAAAGTGAACAATCAGTCAACCACCACCAATATCCAGAAAAAATGTATTCAACGATTTGCTTAATTAAAGCAGCACTTCATCACAGTGCATTACATTGAGTGCTTCTAAATGTTCACCACTTATTAGTTGGGTTCTTAATTCGCTCGCAGTCAAGCTTGCGCAGGAGAAACACCTTTCGAAAGAAGCTGGACGTTGCAGAAATGCAAAGGTATTTTGAAGCAATTTGCTTCAAATGGGGAAGTTGGATCACCATTTCATGTGTTCAGCTTAAAACGTTAAAAAGTTTATATTTTTGAAGGCTCCATTTGGGGGAAACTTTTCTTCATATTTGCCTACTCTGAAAATTCCATGTGCCTAGCGTGAGTGGTTAAAAAGTTTGAATTTTCGCTGGCCCGTTTGGTGGGGCTCTCAGTTTGCAACCTCCAAATTTTGTCTTTCCCTCTTTTTGACTTACATTAAAAATTTCATGTGTCCAGCTTAAAAGATTAAAAAGTTTGAGTTTTGGAGGGCCCGTTTTGGGGGAAAACCCCCATCGTGGCATCTCCAATTTTTGTTAAGATTAGTTTATTTTTGATATCTACCCCAGAGATAGAAACCGGTCGGGTCGACCGGCTGGTCGAGATTTTTCGACCGGCCGGTCAAGCCGGTTGAAACACCAGTCAAATTCTCCTTTCTTGCAGCTAAAAGACATCTAAGCACCGACTGAAATATACGTGTATATTTTATAATAAAACTTTTTATAAAAAACAGTATCAACAGAACACACCTTTTAAAAACACTTGTTGAATGATTTTAAGTTGGGACTAATACGTTGTGACCATTAGGATATCCACATCCAGGGACGTACTTAGGGGGGGGGGCATTGTGCCATGCCCCTCCTCCTATTTTGGGCCGCGGCACAAAGCAAAAAAGCGCAAAATATACGTTAAAATCGCATAATCAGATTATAATAAAGCATGCACGAGGTAGAGGCTTACGCTACTGGGCATTTTAACATCATTTTAATCAGCTTGAGATTAGAAGTGGCCCAGATTTCAGATCTTTTTGTTGATGCTAAAATCTTGCCGCTTTGAAAAGCCTTTTTCAACTTGAATTTACTATTTACCATACTCTACAGTGGGCAAGAAAGACATAGCTCTTTTTATGTCTAACTAACCATGGCTTGTTCTGATGTAGCATTTCTACAAACTGCTTGGGCGCATTATACTTCGAATGTTTTCTAGCCAATGTCATAACAGTTTAGTGTTTGCTGCTCGGCAAATTGCAAATAATGTGTCACTATTTTAACTAAAAAAATTTAACTTCTTTTCTAGGCCTTACGCATAATATCAATAGAAAAAACGTTTAATAATTTAGCTTGTGCCCTCCAGTGGTTTTTGTTCTTATTTTGTGCACGTTTTGCGCGCTCAAAACAGGTCTCTTAAAACGAATTTTAACCTAAAAAGATCTTTAAATTGAGTTATTTTTTGAGGTCAAAAAACGAAAACATTATTTTTGCAAAAACCGCAAAATTTTTCTGAGACCCCCGTCCGGAGTCACAAGCTTTAACACTTAATTCAGGCCACTCCCTTTAAAAATTTTGATTAGATGCGTTATTCAGTGAACAAAAATCTTTTGTAAAAAAATGGTCGACGTGGTAAAAAAATCGGTCAGAAACTGGTCAACCGGCGTAGATTTTGAAGTTTACCGGTCGGGTATAGAAAATTCTGACCGGTTCTATCTCTGATCTACCTATTCCGAAAATTTGATCCATCTAGCTCTAACGGTTTAAAAGTTCAAAACTTTGGAAGACCTGATTGAGGGGGATCCCCCTAACTGGCACCCCCGATTTTTGTCGCACAAAAGTTCTCTCTGATATCTTCAATCGCTCAAACTTTGAATACAGTGCGTTTAGCGGTTTAAAAGTAGGTAGCGCCAGAAAAAAAAAGAGAAAAGACGCAAAGCAAGAAAAATTGTATTCAAGTTGGGGTAAACGAACATAACCTGAAGAAAGTTGCTTGATTGTGTGCTCAAAAATCACAATCCATTTTTAGCAATACCCGTAATTACCGAGATATATTGATTTAAATTCGTTACCTTTTTGCATACTTTTGGCCTGTAAAATTTTCGTTACGTGACCGGGCACCACCAAACTGGGTTAGCATAAAGCATTGATAAGCATCCACATTATGTGCAAATTTCAGCTTTGCACGCCAAGTGGTTTTTAAGTTGTTGGCGAATTAATAAATTTTCAAGCCAAAAAGCTCCGTTATTTATGTTTTTTGTGTATCAAGTCATGATCACGTGACCTAGGATCCCCAAAATTGGCACACAAGACGCTTTTATTAATTTTTATGTTGATTCCAAAATTCAACTTTCTAGGTTTTACCGTTTGCTAGTTATAAGCAAGTCAATCCTTATCAGCTAAAATTCGCAAACAAAAACAAAGGTACTACGCGCTCGCGCGAATTACCAATTACAGAACAAATGGCTCACTACAATTGTATGCCAGAATTAACTGCAATCAATTTTTACCAACGTAATTGCGTTGATTTAAAACTGGTGGTTCCAATTATCTGGTTTGTATTTCAATTAGGATTCTGGATAGATTTGGATTAGGATCCTTCTGGATCCGCTTTTTTGAAATGCAAATTCCTACGCTCGAATGATTCATGAACGCTCCAACACTGCATGAAAGAGGCTGGATAATTTCTTCTAATGAAATTTCAGTTCTCTGGTTACTCGCAATCAAGCTCTCGCAGAGTAAATGAAACATCTTGCTTGCAAATGCAAAAGAACGCATTGCAACACAAATCAGTGTTCCTACCATTGTGCCCGCGTATCTTGTACGGAACTATGTTGCTGTGTCAATTGCAATATAACACGTCAATTACAAGCACAGAAAATGAGCTGCTAAACGAAGTAACAGATGCCGAGGATGAAGAAGACGAAGCTTAAGCAAAACGCTTTTTTGCATAATTTTCTTGTTGGTTGTTTGTTTGTTTGTTTGTTTCAATTATTTTTAGTTTGAATACTTTTCATATTTTTGCACTTTATCTTTTATCACATTTAATGAGTATTTGAATATATTTTTGAAGTTGCCTCAAAAAAGTTTTGGATTGGTCCTAGAAAGGATTAGAGATATTTTTTTGTTTATATTTTTTTGTTTTTATTTGTTTAAAAAAATCGCTCAGTTAAACTAATTTCACGATCTCTACTGAGCAATGCACGTTTTCATAAAGACACTGCATTAGTTAATGGTTGCCTCAAAATGCCTTGAACAATATTTAAATTGTTAAGCTTCTTGATAAAATGCGACAATACTTTTTATGTTTGTATGATACATCTTGTCATGCATGTATGTATGTTTATAATTTATGCAAATTATATCAAACATTAGTGACCATGATGTCATCGGCAAGGGCATCTGTTGCTTGTTAAACTCTTCTTTCTTCTTCATTGCCCGCTTTTCCATGAGGGTTGCGGGGGCAGTAGCTCAAGATTAAGCCGCCACACCTTACGGTCTTCCATCACCTCCATCATTTCGCTTGGGCGAAGTCCCCAGCGATTCCATCCAAGATCCTCAATGTAATCGGTCCATTCAGTTCTAGGTCATCCGACAGGTCTTCTCCCATTTGCTTGGGCATGCAAAGCTTGTTTGGGGAGTCTTTCCTGAGGCATTCTGCTTACATGGCCAAACTATCTAAGTTGAGATCTTTCAATTCGGAGAAGTAACGGCTTGATGTTGAGAGATTTTCAAATTTTAGAGCTAAGTACTTTGTTAAACAGTGTAACTCCTTCGATTCTTCGTAAAAACCTCATTTCGGACCCTGGCACTTGTGATCGCATTCTTCGTCATTACCCAAGATTCATGACCATAAGTGAAAATGGGACAAAGACTGCTTTGAAAATTGAGAGCTTTGCTATTCTCGACAATTCTCGTTTCATGACAACCGAGAAGTGCAAACCTCGCATTACCGCACTAGCCTTGCCTATTCGGGTATCCAGTTCTTCGACTTGCCTCCGTCACGTCACTCGTAAATGCAACCTCAAGATACTTGAACTTCTCTACCTGCTTCAGTGTCGCTCCATTCACTTGTAATACGCACTGATCAGAGTTTCTTGAAAGATGAAGTACCTCAGTTTTGGCGGTGCTTATTTTCATTCCGGCGATGCTTGCATGCATCTGCAAAGCTATTAAATGCGCGCTGGAGGCCAGATTCTGGAAGAAAACCGAACCAAATCATCAGCGAATAGCAGATGACTGATTTTGCAATTTCCAATCGTGGCATACTCATCAGCTTGGCTGCATTTGTCGATCCAATTCATGTAAACAATGAAAATAAGAGGTGACAAAACGCACCCTTGCCGGAGTCCAACGCCCACATGGAACGGCTTTGATTGCTTGCCATTTACCCGAACACAAACCTCCGGTCTGCAGTAGAATGACTTAATAGCGCGTAACAATTGACCATCAACGCCATACTCCTGCAAAACTTTCCAAAGTTTACACCAAGAAACTCGGTCATATGCTTTTTCAAGATCGACAAAGCATGCAAAGAGATCTTTGCCATACTCCCAAGATTTCTCGAAGATTTGCTTCAGAGTGAAGATTTGGTCTGTGGTGCTGTGACCCGGACGAAAACCGCTCTGACCATCTTCCAGTATTGATTCCACTATTTCTCGGCATTTCCTTTCAAGGCATTTGGCATATACTTTCCTGGCAAACTGAGGAGTGAAATCCCTCTGTAATTTTATATGGTGCTTGCTATCTCCTTTCTTGAATATCGGAATAATCACACCTGTTTGCCAATCTCTGGGAGTTTTGCCAAGCTTCCACGCAACTTGACACACTCGCGTTAACCAGAGAATTCCTTCTCCAGTCAGCGCTTTCAACATCTCGGGTCTGATTTCATCTTCACCAGCAGCTTTTCCAGATTTTATCCCTTTAATTGCAGTTGCCACTTCTGCTGCAGTGAAAACTTCGTCCTCCCCTAGATGTGTCACTTCGTGTGTGTCACGAGTCGATGCCTTTACAGGATTCAAAAGATCTTCAAAGTATTCTCTCCATCGTGAAAGGATTTCATTCTCATCCGTTAGAATGTTACCGTCAGACTCCTTGATGGAGTATGTGATACTCGATCTTTTGCCACGTAAACGGCGGATGGTCTGTCAAAATACTTTGTTTGCCGAAAAATAGTTGGAATCCAACCGACGACCAAACTCTTCCCATGACTTCTCCTTGGATTTCTTTACTGCCAAAGTTGCCGCTTTTCGCGCCTCAGGGTACCGGGATTGCAAATCAGATGACGATCTGTCCTGTAGCCAGGCCTTAAACGCATCGTTCTTTGCTCAAATAGCTTCTTTAACCTTTTGGTTCCACCAAGGTGTTCTTTTCTCACTATCGCCCGCCACTCTAAGCCGTTTTCGCCCACAACTTTCAGCAGCTGATGAAATGATTGCTGATCTGAACAGCAGCCATTCCCTCTCGATGTCCTCGGATACATCAGGAAGTTGTCTGAACTTAGATGATATACTGGATGCAAACTGTTTCCTTACTTCTTTGTCCTCCAAAGCCTCCCATTCGATCCGGTAAGTCATAGACGACCTGTTGGATCTCTTGTTTGGTCAAGGTTTCGAAATTCGTCAGGAACATACTACCAGATGGTGATCAGTTGACAATTCAGCACCTCGCTTCACTCGAACGTCTAGCACATCAAAAAACGAATCTGACGAAACTATGCAAAAATCTATCAAAGATTTTTGATCCATACTAGGTCGATACCATGTATACTTGTGCACCTCTCTGTGCTGGAAAAAGGTATTCATGATGCGGAGTCCGTTGCTACAACAGAGCTGCAATAAATACCTTCCGTTCTCATTCAGTCCAGTGACTCCATGTTTTCCGGTCACACCCTTCCACGTATCTGTGTCTTTTCCAACATGTACGTTAAAATCCCCCATAAGGACTGTAGATTTAGTAGTTGATACTCGTAGAAGAGCATCATTTACTTCATCCACAAAAGTCTGATAGTTACTCGTGGCATTGGGGGCACATACCTGAAATAGGCACAATGACCAATCCAATACCTTGAGCTTCAACATACAGACCCGTGATCCCAAAGGAATCCAATCTGACACACAGTCTGATAAACGGGGGCTTGTGAGAATCCCCACACCCACTTGTGCAGACATACTAGGATCAGCACCAGAATAGAAGAGTTTCCATCCGCCATCCAGATCCACAGTTCCAGAGTCATGTCGTTTGGTTGAATACACTCCGATAATATCGAGATGATACCGCTTTGCTTCCTCAACCAATTCTAGCTCTTTTCCTGTGAGGGTGAGGATATTCCAATTGCCCAACAGCAGTTGGTGATGGTTGACACGTGAGTGTGCGACATTATCTCGAGTACGAATACTCTGCGCTGTCTCCATTCGCCTCTCCAAACGTGTAATGGGCACATTGGTGGAGCTGCCACTAGGGCTGGCTGGTGGAGATTGTCGCTTATTTTTCGAACGAGCCCCTCTGCCTAAGACTCGAACGCCATAGGGGTTTCGCTGAATGATGACCTGGGAGTCCCTTGGCACTCCTCTGCCGGACGAGGTTCCACTTGTGAAGGTGGCCCCATTAACGTCGTTCACGTAATTTTCATTATTTGTGCTCATCATGATTAGTTTTGCAGTTTAATCTAACTGCAGAGAGGTTTTACATCAGAGTTGTCCTTCTCCTAGGTTATATGCTTACCACAGCTGATGGGCATAACCAACCCAGGTTTTAAGTTTTCCAACTATTTTGATTTGAATTATACTTCGTCTCGCTTCTACCATCAGACCTATCTGGTATGGGTGACCCTATCAGGAGAATTAAATCTCCAGCCAGTACAGACCTGTGGGTCATTGAGGCACATAGACTTTTCCACCTCGTTACGGTGATAGTTCATGGAAAAGCTATGCCTTGTAGGTCTAATATGCTGAGCTATGTTATACTATGCCTACTGTGCCATAATAGCTTGTTAAACTTGCGCAAGATAAAACAAGATGATGACGTCATCGGCACGTGACGTCAGTTGTCTGTTAACTGTGGTTAGAGGTTGTTCGAAATCATTCACTATCTAAAACTATGTAATGGCTTTGATTAAACACAGTGAGTTGGAAAGAGCACAAATATAATTAAAATTAGGAAATTGTGACATCATCAGAGTGTGACTTCAGTGAAAATTTGCAAACTTTTCATGTCTCATACTGTTACTGATGGGATTTGTACAATTCGGGTTCGTTTTAGTTTGCTGATAACCACAAATATTCGTGTGGAATAAATGTCATGTGACAAGTATGCAGTTCGTGATGGTCGATAAGTTTAAATAAAAAAAACGTTGACAAAGCTCAATGAAATTGATGACTACGTAGTTTAATGCACATGGTTTCTTTGACAATGTTTGAGGGTTTTGTATCAAGCAGTGAACATAAAAAAATAAAAACAAATTGCATTTAGGTTTTGGCCACAATGGAGGGATATTTCGATAACCAAAAACTGATGACGTCATCATTCTATGACGTCATTGACTTTTTTCATTTTTCTGCATGTGCCATAAACTGTAGCAGTCGACTTAAGCCAGCAGAAGAAAGTTTCATCACTATTTTTACAACTCATAGGCAATTTATCTTGCAAAATGTATGTCACGTGATAATTTGGTGGCTTGAAATAATTGATAAATAGCAAGTGAAGATGTGGCTTAAATTAAACAAAACCTGTAAAGTTTGGAGTCAAGGACCTATGATTCCTTATAAAATCACTTTGGTAGTGTTGCTCCGCCACGTTTCAAAATCGGAACAAACGTAACCCGTCAAAATTCGTAAAATTTTAGCTTTTTTACATAATAAAGCAGTAGTTAATTCTGTGACGCCATCGTCTGCGACGTCATAAGTTTCATTGTTTAAGATCGGTTGGTTAACAAACTAATTTGGAAAAAGTTTGAAATTCGGGCACTTACGAGATAAGAAATGAGATGCAAATGAAGTATTGCAAGTAACAGACTAACAGGTTTGGTTTGACAGAGTGACGTAAACATGACGTCAGATGGTCACGAGGTGCCCACTTGCGCATTTGAAGAAACGTGGATTTCGATTCAGCGTTTCAAGCGCCTCATTTGTTGTAAATTTCAGATTGTTCCGAAGTGGGTGCCACGAAACGACACAATTTTGCCTAGCATAACAAGGCCTATAAGCTATCTGAAAACTTTGTATAAACCAATCTTTCTACCCTAAAAATAAATATAATTCGATAGCTTTTAATTAATATTTCTCTAAAATTATGGTTTTTTAGTCACTTTATATTGTTTTATTTGGATAAATTCAATAAACTATTTTACAACTTACGATTTTTTTATCTTGAGCGAAAACTGTAAGGTAAAAAGCCAAAAGCGTTTGTCAAAGTCCTAAATTCTCATAAGTTCCTTGTTTACATAGAAATAGTTTTGATCAAAATCATTCAAAGTTTTACAATTTCTTTGACTTGAAAACTAATTTTATCTTAAACACCAAAAACTTACTTAAAATCCAAAAGCTTTTTTTGGAGTATTTTTGTTTGCATAAGAATATTATTACAAAAAATGTTTGCAATATAACGTTTCTTTATCTTGATCATCTTTGCTTTTACCTTAAAAGCCTTATCTAATATCCTAAAGTTTTTATTTATTTGCTTGATTTCGTAGAAAAAGTTTGTGAAAGACATTAAAAGACAAGTATTTTTTGTACTTGAATAAAAATTTTGTCTAAAAAAAATTGAAAATTTACATAACACATTAAGAGTTTTCAAATAATCTTGTTTGCACAGCAATAGCTTTTGTAAAAAATAGTTGAAGTTTTATAATTTTTTTGTTTAGAACAATAATTCTACCTTAAAATGAATGTCATTCAATAACTTTTAATCAAAATTTCTTTAAAAACTTGTCATTTTACAACGTAATATTGTTTTTATTGGAATAAGTTCACCAAATTATCTTTATTCCTTCTAATATCTTGTCTTGAATGAAAATTATTATTGCAAAACGATTTGGAGATTCACAAGTCACAAGAAATGTGAAATATCTTGTATGACCAACTTTATTTGTTTCTACAGAGATTGCATCGCAGCATGAAAGACAACTCCAGATATGCCTATGATCGCACAAAATGTACGAGCATCTAAATTGTTGAATTTTGAAGCAATAGCCTATAGAGAATTCCCCAGTACAAACTTTAGGAGATTTTCCAAGGGAAAATACAGTAGTTGTATTTCATTTTTTTTTAGCGTAGTGTAATACAGGAAAAACATAAATAAACACATCCGTTCTGAAATTTAGCAAACTAATATAATCTATAAAAATTACTACTTTGAAAAATATTGAAACCTGAATTCGAATCTTAAGTCGTTTGGTTTTAAATCTCAACATACTTGGTTCGAATCTCTAAGATGCTTTTAGGATTAGAGATTAGGGGTATAAATCTCAAGATACTTGACTTTAAATCTTAACTTAAGATTTCTCATTCTTTGAAAACAAAAGATCTGATTTCGAATCTTGAACATGCTAGGGGGCATAGGGGTTAAATTTCAAGAGCCTGAGTTCGAATTTTAAGTCGCTTGGTCTAAAACCTCAAGATACTTGGTTTGAATGTTAAAGATGCTAGGGGGCTTAGGGGATTTGAATTTTAAGACACTTGACTTCGAACCTTAACTCAAGATTTCCTACTCTTTGAAAAAAAAAGACCTGAGTTGAAATCTTGAACATGCTAGTAGGCATACACTTTTCGTGGCAAAGGTTAGGATTTTTGGGGGGTTAGGGGTTTAAGGGTTAGGGGTAGGTGTACGCGATATGAGGGTGTAGGACTGTAGGGTATGGTTTTTTTTTGGTTTGTAATTTTTGGCGTTGAGGGGGTAAAAGGGTTCGGGGGGAGTTAGAGGTAAGGGAGTTTTGGGAGTTAGGTTGGGTTTGGGGGTTAGGAGGGTTATGAAAGTAAGTGCTTCCCTACGTCACTAAAGTGCCTCTTTGAGATTCATTAGAAAAGTAATGTACTATACTACTCATAAGTGAAAATGGGGACAAAGACTGCTTTGAAAATTGAGAGCTTTGCTATTCTCGACAATTCTCGTTTCATGACAACCGAGTAGTGCAAACCTCGCATTACCGCACTAGCCTTGCCTATTCGGGTATCCAGTTCTTCGACTTGCCTTCCGTCACTCGTAAATGCAACCTCAAGATACTTGAACTTCTCTACCTGCTTCAGTGTCGCTCCATTCACTTGTAATACGCACTGATCAGAGTTTCTTGAAAGATGAAGTACCTCAGTTTTGGCGGTGCTTATTTTCATTCCGGCGATGCTTGCATGCATCTGCAAAGCTATTAAATGCGCGCTGGAGGCCAGATTCTGTGGAAGAAAACCGAACCAAATCATCAGCGAATAGCAGATGACTGATTTTGCAATTTCCAATCGTGGCATACTCATCAGCTTGGCTGCATTTGTTGATCCAATTCATGTAAACAATGAAAATGAGAGGTGACAAAACGCACCCTTGCCGGAGTCCAACGCCCACATGGAACGGCTTTGATTGCTTGCCATTTACCTGAACACAAACCTCCGGTCTGCAGTAGAATGACTTAATAGCGCGTAACAATTGACCATCAACGCCATACTCCTGCAAAACTTTCCAAAGTTTACACCGAGAAACTCGGTCATATGCTTTTTCAAAATCAACAAATCAAGCAAAGAGATCTTTGCCATACTCCCAAGATTTCTCGAAGATTTGCTTCAGAGTGAAGATTTGGTCTGTGGTGCTGTGACCCGGACGAAAACCGCTCTGACCATCTTCCAGTATTGATTCCACTATTTCTCGGCATTTCCTTTCAAGGCATTTGGCATATACTTTCCTGGCAAACTGAGGAGTGAAATCCCTCTGTAATTTTATATGGTGCTTGCTATCTCCTTTCTTGAATATCGGAATAATCACACCTGTTTTTCAAATTATCACACCTTATTTTTCAAAACATAACCCCCGAAAATCGATTCATGAGGCTTGGTTTTGAGCTTTCAAATTCATGGTGGCGCTACTGAGTCAGCTTTAGACAACTGAGGTTCAACGCAGTTTATTTACAACTGTTTTTTTGCTTCTAACTTACAATAATACTTTCATATTGTAGCTGAATCACCTTATCGGGAGAAAGCAAAATGACTTTCGCTGTCTTCGAGTCAAGCCACGGGCTCACCACATATGGTGGAGGCTCCACACTGCGCTTTTATTGCTGAACGTTAAAGAGGAAGCTGGGAATGTCGGTTTTTAGTTGCTGGTTTGACCGACTGGAAATCAAACCAGACTCTACCGTTTCGTGAGCAAACGCTCTATCCACTCGATCACTGATCGGTTATTGTTAATCCCAATATAATACGGATATTCTGATATCGGTAATCTCGTTTCATTTGTGGCCCTTTTTTGAATTGCAGCATCTTGTTTTTCAGCAACATTTTTGCTCCAAGGCGGTTTCATCATCTGTAAATTTTACTTCGCAATTTCTCTTATAAGTGATGATACCGCCTTGGAGGAAAAACGGTGAATTATTAAGCCGATTAACTCCGGATGCTGAATTATGAAAAGTTAAAATCTCAAAAATTTTCAAACAACAAGAATGCGCTTAATTTATTTACATAAATTTTAACATGTGTTTCATTTTGTCGAGATGAGACTCCTCCTCCATAAAATATCTCATTGGATGCATCATTCCGTGAATGGAAAAGAATTAGACGCAACGTTTCAACGTTTTACTAGCAAAAAAATTCTAACTGAGAAAATCGAGATTGCGTGGCCAGGTTCTGCTCTTTATTTTCATGTCTTCAACCAAATTACTGCCGCCATATTTGAGTTCACATTAAATCTTTTAATTCATATTAATATTCGAACGAAGTATTCGGAATTTATTTTTTCATCCCGTTTACTTTTTAGCCGTCGTCTGGATACTTGGAATAAAGACTTCCAGGTACCAGCAGTTCGCAAAAATAAACAACTTCAAGTTGCAACAAAACTTCGCGCCAAATCAACGCACTCGCTTGATATCTGTTTCATGAAAACAATAATCTACTGCCTGTGACGTAACATATCAATGTGACGTTTGTTGTTTGGCGTGAAATCAATTCACCGTGCACGTTGCATTGTTGTCCGTGACGTCATACTTTATGTTGTCGAGTACGTGGTTGGGATGTTACCGAATATCGCATCCCACTCTCCTTCCTCGTTCCTTCAATTTTCTCCACATTCCACCTGAGACGTTACAATGATATAACCTCAACTTTTTCACGTTGCCGAGGCAGCCTAGCAACTTGGCCGCCCCAGCATCGCTGATGGCCCGGTTTCCACAGAAGCTAAGCCACTTCATCTGTGAATAAAACAAAATTTAATCTGCAAATCAACACTTGCTTTTAATTCATTACCGGATCACTCACATCTAACAGATGTTTTGCAATCGTCGTATTTATTTTACAACGGTGATGTTCATGTGTTTTACATATTTTACCGTTTTCCAGTTTCGAGATCTTTCATCTTTCGAACCGGTACATATCAGATGTAACGGGTATCTGCTCCACCTTGCGGTTGGAACCAAATTGTATTTGTGTGATGTCACTAGAAGGTATCCCGAATAGCCCACCGTTTTGAGCATGAAGTAGGGTAGGAATTTGTGCATTGTTGTCAACAACAGCCAAGTGTTGCGGTATCCTATTGCAGATATCGCGTCCAACTTTGAGTCAAAATAGGCGACTGATTGTATGATTTTTTTTACAACCGTTTAAATCCTCGTTTAAACTTGTTTGCTCAATTTTAGCATTTGGTCGCTCGTCAAATCAATTTGACAAATCAGATTTATTCGGTAACCAACCGGTAATCCAAATATTGCTAAAATGGAAACAAAACAATTATGCACTATTACAGGAAACAAACAGCCAGAACGATATGGAGTAATATCTGGGGTATGACGTTAATTAATTTTTGTATGGCGTAATCGCTATTTCATGGTTTACGACTAATTACTAACTACTACCAGTGGTGGGCAAGTTACTTTCTAAAAGTAACTAGTTACAAGTTACAGTTACTTGGCAAAAAAAGTAACTAAGTTACAGTTACAGTTACAAATTTGAAAAAGTAACTAGTTACAGTTACAGTTACAAGTTACAGTTACTTTTAGTGATTAAAAATTTGGACTAAAAACAGGCCTGTCGGCACTTGCCAGATTACGTCTGTTTGTCTCAAAAGTATATTTAGACCAAACCAAGGATGTTTCTTGGTCACAAATTTAGTTTTGTCAAAGCGTTAAATTTCATGCATCAACTTTCAAAATCGCATTCGTGTAAGAATGCAAAGAAAAAAGGACTAGCTAGATCTAAAAATATCCACTGATAGTTACAAAAATTTTGAAAACAGAAATCAGTTAAATGCCTTTCAAAAATAACAGAAATCAGTTAAATGCCTTTCAAAACTAACACTGATTGCTAGTACACGTATAGCTGTGGCCTACTCAGCCCTGAATCCCCCAAACGGTTTCAATCACCAGAAAGCGAAGTTGGAAAACTATCACTGCCTTCACTTTAACCAGCAACCACATGTATAGTCCAGTGAACACAGTAAAGAAAATTTGGATAAAAGGTTATGGTTGATCAGACATGCGACTGTGCGTCCTGTGTTGCCAGTGTAATACAATTATTTTGAATGGAATTCATAAAAAATCTGTAATTTGTTTCAAAGCATGTAGTACAAAAAGTAACTGTAACTGTAACTTTTTTTAGGGCTCTAAACTGGTAACTAGTTACAAATATCGTTACATCTGAAAAAAAGTAGCGAAGTTACAGTTACAGTTACTAAAAAAGTAACTAGTTACAGTAACTAGTTACAATTGTAACTAGTTACTGCCCACCACTGACTACTACTGCAGTAGCTTACTGAAAATACCGATAAGTAATTGTTTTGTTGTTCTTTTACAAAATACTAGCATACCTACAAGAGTGTGTCATGCAAAGAATTTAAACTAAACGTATTTCTTGCAAATGAAAGACAAACAAAACTTCAGGATTGGTAAGCTGGAACAAATGAAGGATCTAGCAGTAGGCTAGTTAATGCAGACTTGCTTTAAATTACCGATATCCTTTTAAACAATTTAATTTCCAGGAAAAAACCTACCAGCCGTTTTTTAATATCGGAGTTGACAAAAACCAAGAATGAAGGCAACGACGAAAAATTTCTCAACATTAGAATTTAAAAATTTGGGGTAATATTTTACCGGTTTTTGTCTCTGTTTGATTCTTTCTGCAAGTTGTTCAACGATTTCGTTCGTAATGCTGCAGTATTGCAATACGAGTTGTTGAACTTGATCGACGCAGTGGGACAACGTGAAGTGAAGTAGATCATTGTCCATAGAGATGTGAATGAGCCATAGATCCTTCATCTGAAACAGAGGAAGCGTTTATCAAACCACAGGACTTAATCATCGGTAAGAATTAGAAGTTAAGAACAATGCACTGATAGCCTAATTGTGTCTTATGATATAAGAGGATGGACGATTCCGAAACAGTTAGTCTTTAAATTGTTAATCCTATTTAAGCAAGTACAGGGTGACCTAAAAAAAGGAGAACCTACAAAGATTTGAATATATGTTTGACCAATAATTATTTCTTTTTTGTTTTACAGGTTGTAGTGCTAGATTCAGTGTACAGAATATTGCAATAGTGTTTTTTCCACCTTGCTTTGGTCAACCAAGTAAGGCATTTTGCGTGAAGGCCTTTTATGGGTTCCGTTTTAATGGGTCACACTCTAGGCCTAACCACAAACAGCATTGTCTAACAAGCATTTAAGTCACATAAGATAGCAAAAGACCAGGGAGCACCAAAGAACGTTGCCGTTTTTGAGTCAATATGCTCTTCGCTTCAAATAATGAAGTTTAATTAAGTGATCAGATATGAGCGTAAATAGCGCTAAAGTAAACTTTATTATACGGGTACTGCAAAATTAATGTTCATAAACGCAAAGCGATAAATTTGCAGCATCATTCAAATCGAGTTTGGTCAAGCGGTAACGCATTTGTCTCTGGGGCAGAAGGACTAATATTCAAATTTCGGGCCGGTCAAATCGGGCACAGTGTTGCTAACGGCTAGCTACCTCTGCAACATTTCTTCAAAAACAGCTGTGTTGCCAGCAGGCACGATGGTGCGGAGATGGGTTCCGCAAATTCGTTAACGCCTCGGCGTAATACAGCGAGAATAATGAAAGATTAGACAGATAGAGAAACACTACTATCAGAATCGTATGCAGCAACGTGGATTAATTTTAATCGATGGATTATCAAAACTTAAGAGCAAAAGTTTGAACAAATGGAAGAGCAAATAAATTACAACAATATTCTAAAATTATTCAAGAGTGGCCAATTTGAACTTGCGAATTCAGTTTATTCTAGTCTTAGAAGTTTAATGATGTGTTAAAGAGCAAATTGATAATCCGCTGATCAAAGTTAATCTACGTTGCTGCAAGTAATCTTTAGTGTTACCACTTAGCCGATTTTTATCGACAAATCAGCGGTTTCTTCAATTAAAAAAGACTCGCAATATGATCAACATAGCTTTAGAAAAATCGACAAACTGTTAACAAGCGTTAATATTGGATTGGCCCAAAATTTAGGCCATATTAATGCATTTATACAGCATTGTTTTTTAGAAAATTCGAGCAATAGCAAATTAGACAAGTAAGTAGAGGAAACAATGGGCCACCTCTTATCAGCTACGCTAGCTAAGTTTTCCTATACCAACCATCGAATGAACAAAACAAAATTAAAACAAGACTAATTCCGTGTACTGGGACGAAAACTGCGATATAAACATGGTATGGTACTTTTTTCTCGGTGGGTATAGTTGAAGTTATATCCCACCAAACAAAAACAAACTGAATCACCTTCTGTTTTTTTAAAATGATGCTAATTATAAGAAAACCAATCAAAGTAAATTGTGTCAAAATATTTCTGACTGATAGAACAGGTTTAATTTCAGCTTAAATTTAGACCAAAATTATTCACTCACTTGAATGTTGGGTTTTTTTTGCAGCGTTTCGTGAAGTTCTTTGAAGAAATAATTCAAACAATCTCCTACGAACTTGGGTTTATTCACCTTCAAAGCCAAACCAGAATCACTACACCGCAAAATATGGTTGACACTGACTATGTCGCTGGGGAGAATTTCGCCTTTGACTATAATCTCATCCCTCAAACAACCAGCTGCTTGTTTTGTGAAGTTGATGTCGCCCATTTCATAAAGCCAGCCCATCACTGGCATAATTGATCCGTAGTAAGAATCATCATCTTCATTTGGATTGATTGCAGCATCACGATGACGTTTAAGCTTGTCAATGACAAACTTCTTCAGTATTTCTTCACATTCCTTCCGATCAGTCTCGGTGTTTAGTTCATCACATTCAATGCAATCGAGCAGCTCATCCAGCGTTTGCTTGTTGCACAGACCAAACAGAAATCTCGCAACCATTTCAAACTTGTCGCTTTTCAATTGAGGAATAACCTTTTGGAATTCTTCTTTGTTTGAGTAGAGTCGCAACTTGACTGCCACAAAAAACTCCTGCCACATCAAGTGCGCAAAATACGTGACTGCCTTGCCCTGCAAAAGCTCGAATTTGATGTTGTTAAATAAAAATGCTGTTGTGTTTTCGAAATTGATACCTTCATTTCTAAGATGACGATCACGGAAATAAAACCGGTTATCCAAAAATCCCTTGTAGGCTAAAACGGTTATCTTTTTGATTTGGAATTTTCCCTTCATTTTTTTTAAGAACCAGTTTTCCAGGGCGTTAACAAGAATGGCAGTCAGCGTATCCACGTTTCGGTTCAATGAATCCGTGCTGTAGAAACTCATCATGATTAATATACAAGTGATTGGCACATAGCAGAAGCTTTTGAGATCTGGGCGACTGTTGATGCGACTGAGTATTCTGTCTTTTTTGTCTGGGTCGTCACGACAAAGGTCACTGCAGATTTGCGATTGACCTTCGTCGTTTAGACCCAGCAAGTTGAGGTAAAGGTTTGACGAATAATTATCTGATAAGTGCATGAGCTGGCGCGGCCTGGATGTGACGAGTTTTTTAGCTTTTCCAAGTAAACCACCCGAAAGTAAATGGTACATGAAAGCTGCAGCTGTTGTGTATAAAGCTGCATTGATGTTGGGATAATTCATTTTCAGGTCGATGTCGGCCTCATCCAGGCCGTCCATTACAATGCACACATTGTCGCTCGCTTCGAGATGTTGAATGATCTTTGCTCGATCTTTACTAGTAATACTGCTGGATGTTAGTTGGGGGATCGAGATCGTTAGAAATTCGAGGAGATCATAATTTTGCCGATAATCGAAGTCACGAAATCTGATGAAAAACATGAAATCTGTTTCGTAAAGAGGATCATTCGGATCCAGCATTTTCTCAACCAAGAGTTTTGACAGAGTACTCTTTCCGATCCCAGCTTGGCCAGAAATCAGCGCAACATTTCCATACCTGAGGATGTGTTCAGCTTTAGCTTCCTTAGTGCGGCATCCCTCAGCACCCTGTACAGCAAATCGTTTAGCTACTTCAAATATCTGCTCATAGGGAATGACGTCAGAAGGTTTCTCAGAGTAAGCCCTGACAACATCTTTCCTGTAGTGAAGGTGACCGGATCGGTCCAGTTGCTCCATGTCTTGCGGTCGGTTGGAGATTTGTAGCGGTGCTATGTTTATTTTATCCCCGCGAATGCGATCCCTCTCACCACAGATTTTTCGCGTCTGCATTGCCAGATCGAGTTTTAATCTCTGCACTGAAATAAACAAGATTGAAACCATTCTGAAGAAGAAAGTAAAATTTAATTAACTAAATATCAGCCATAATTAAATTTCATAAACTTCACTTACACATTTTGAAACAATGATGTTATTGCTAGCTATAATCTCAGCAAAATTGAATAACAAGCAAGTACACAATAAAACAAGTGGCTAATTGTAATGAATAACTAAACAACTCACTGCTTCAATGTTTAATAAACTATTGTAAATTCAAAACCAAAATTTCGCATTTTGCCTCAAGCTAAGAGAAAATATTAATAATTAAATTGTAATGTTTGACATTTGCAGGCTAGAGTTTCAACATTTGATCCTTTGCATACTTATGTAGTCGCCTTTCTGGCTGCTCTTCCCTAGGCTTCCACGTTGGTAGCCTTTAGATCAAAAAGCACGCAAACGATTAAAGAGAATATTGACTTCCAATGACGTCATTGGCTGTTTAAAGTGTTAAAACCTATATGCTTGTACGTCAGGGGAAAACTGAGCCTAAAGCACGTCATACTTACGTAGTGTTCGCGTCTGCTCATCGTCCATCTGCTGCGGTTGCGGTTTGCGGTTGTTTGCGATTGCAGTTGCAATGTTGCGGTTCACACCTGCAAACGAATTGACTAATAATTAAACTTTTTCAAAACAAAACTTCAACACGTGATTTGTCATTTAGGAAATCTTTAATTGATGGGAAGTTACTTTTTAACATTTACAAATTACAAAATAAAACATTTTCATTGAAACAATGAATAAATTTATAAAAATCCTTTTACATTTTGAAATTGTTTCTGCCTTGAAAACAAGCGAAGCAAAACAGCACACGCACAAAACTACATGTTTATTTTACAGGAAAAATAGCCTGTTTCACATTTTTTCAGAGATAAATAAAATTTATCAATATTTCGCTAAAAATTAAAAGCCTGAGAAATTTGCAAATGTACCAAATTAAAGATAAGACGATATTAATTACGATTAAGTTTATTAATAGCTCCTAAATAAAAGTTTTGTTCAAATTAAACTCAGCTACATTACAATGCAGATTTTGTTATCTTGTAATGTTTTTCAGTTCTAATTATCACTGATTCACTCTACTCTTCATCTACAAAATTCTTTCAGAAGTTACATAGCAAATATGAAACCTAAACTTTTTTTCACTACTGTGAGGTAGCACTTCCTCATCTATCTGCTATACCATTAGGCAGGGGTTTCATGACCATCTGAATTTACACATAGCCTATTCTGGCAGCCCACGCGAACCTACAAACCACACATGAGGGCAATTTCTGCACTTGCCATCGTACTCTCTTCCAGATTACTCTAATCAAAGTCTGACAACAAGGTCATCAGAAAGAAGATTTTCGAGCAGAATCACATTGGCACTCCACTTAGCTCAACCGCATTGCACTAGCATCACTAAGCATGGACACCATATATGACATCACATCAGCACTTTACCACAATAGTGCGCTATTTGCGTATTTCTATGTATGCATATTGTCACAACAGTACGCTTTACGATAACAAACAAGCTTGAAATATATATGCATATTATGCATATTACCGATACCACAATATATATGCATATTAGGGCAGGTCCTTTTTGGGTTATTTTGGAATTTCAACTTGCCTGGGTGTTACATTTTTGCCTTTGGCCAAAAGAAATGGGAAATCCAAAATTTTTCAGAAATCGGACCCCATTTACATACTGCCCCGGGGCTTTTTTGAATCGCGCCCCCCAAAATATACTAATATCGATAGAAATAGAACCATTTGAGCTAAATATGCAATATTGGTACTCATATTTAATGTTTTTTGGAGAGAAGGACATCAATGACCTTGAAAGTTGCTTTAGGGTTACTTCGAATTTTTTCAGTTTTTTGTAATTTGCAATTACTAAAAAAAGAATTCATTTTAGCATGGTTGCCAAGTCAAAAGTCGGTCAGTTTGAGTAAATATTTTACTGCATCAAGAATCACACTTACTTAAATGCACACCACTATATTTGTTCAATTTTTAAAATATGCAAGGATAGTTGGGCATTTGAGCTGCCCTTTTGCGATTTTTGTATTAAACCATAGCTTATTGCCTCCCAAAAGTTGTACAGATGTTTTTAAACCTGTCATTATTGACCAGCTATTTGACAACTTCTTGTTTGGAACTTCACATTTCATTCCTCATTTGCAGATTTTGTTTTTTTTGTGCTTATTGCACTATTCATTATTGGAAGTTTACGTTATATCAGATTTGTTTTTGAGTAGTACGAAGGAAACACAGATATAGTAGTGTGCAGAGCCAGCCTTCTCATCAGACAATTTCAGCAGCAAAAGACAAGACAACAAGAAACTTGACAAACTCAACTGCCTGCTGCTCCCCTTCATAACATTAGGGTACTATCACCATCCCAATCACATGGAAAGCAGCATTGGTAATGTGGAAAACACTGACTTGCAGCAGTCAGAGACCAGAGATTACCTGTTTGAGTGTTGCAACAAAACATGGTAAAATGGGGTTAACTGAACAACTCCTAATTCAGATTTATTTTATTACTCCAGATTTTTAAGCGCATCACATGTAAATACAAATGGTTGGGAGACAACGAAAAGATTATATGGTCAAAGTGAGTTGCCACCCTACTTACGGTTTGTAATTAAATAAAACTATGGTAGTGCCAAATAAATTTGTAAATTTCGAGATTCAAACGTCTTACATTTTAGTAAATACTACATAAACAAAGAAAAAGAAAAAAAAAAGGAAAGGAAACAAAAAGCAGACCACAGCACACAACAGTCATTGATAAAAGAGAAAAAAATTAATTGCGATTGTGGTCTGGAACCTTATACCACCTAATATCTCATGCAGTGCCCCTTTTTCAATCTACAGAAATTCAACTACATATAGATTTCAATTTTGCGGTCTAAGCTTATATTAATAGATTGAAAAAAACGCAATTGAAGATCTGGAAAAAGAATTAAGCAAGCATAAAATGTTAGAGCAAAATTACATAAGTAAAATACCAAAATCAGTTGATTAGTGATATGGGAGACCTTTTTTATGTGAATTATAATCTGTTCTATTTTTTTGGTGCTACTGTAGAATTAGCAGAGTAGGATTTGCTGTCTAAAACACCACAAAGTTGGCTATATTGATCATGCCAATTTCTGTACTGACACTAATAGGCCAAGTGCATTTGTTAAAAGTCAACCAATAAATTATGGTGAAAGACAAGAGTTGATATGAATTGGGTTAAAATTTAGCTAGGGATAGAAATTAATATTTTTAAAGTTAAATTTAAAATTACAGAAACTTCGTGGATTATAACTTTGTTTGTTTAAATTTAAAATTTTAATTTTAATTTACTATTTTAAATTTTAAATTACTATCATGTCAGATATTACACAAAATCTGCATTCTTTTGTATTGTCAAAGCAAAAGCTATAAGTCTAACAGCACATTAATTGAACTCCTAAAACCATTTCACCAATAAAACAAATAAAAGTGAAGAAAAAAAATTTTTTGGCCGTTTTTATTTGACATACTGTATCAAATTAAACAGCATCTTCATCTACTTAAATTGTAAATGCCCGCTTTCCCCCAAGTACTTAAAACCCAAAGAATTGCAATGTACACTTGATTAAGTTTGATTATTGCTGGTTGCTGCAGTAAATTGTTTTCTTAAACTGACCGACTTTTGACTGGACAACACACACTAAAACGATATAATTTTTCATTTAACTAACAAATCACAAAAAGTTTAAAAAACTTAAAGTAATCTTAATGCAACTTTCAAGGTCATTAATGTCTTCCTATCCAAAAAACATTAAATATGAGTACCAATATTGCATATCTAGCCGAAATGGTTCTATTTCTATCAATATTGGTATATTTTGGGGGGCGCGATTCAAAAAAGCCTCGGGGCAGTATGTAAATGGGGTCCGATTTCTGAAAAATTTTGGATTTCCCATTTCTTTTGGCCAAAGGCAAAAATGTAACACCCAGGCAAGTTGAAATTCCAAAATAACCCAAAAAGGACCTGCCCTAATGCATACAGATTTGAAATACATTCGCATATATATGCATATTACCACAATAGTACGCTATACAATAACAAACAAGTTTGAAATATGCAAATAGCGCACTATTGTGGTAAAGTGCTGATGTGATGTCATATATGGTGTCCATGCTTAGTGATGCTAGTGCAATGCGGTTGAGCTAAGTGGAGTGCCAGTGAGATTCTGCTCGAGAATCTTCTTTCTGATGACCTTGTTGTCAGACTTTGATCAGAGTAATCTGGAAGAGAGTACGATGGCAAGTGCAGAAATTGCCCTCATGTGTGGTTTGTAGGTTCGCGTGGGCTGCCAGAATAGGCTATGTGTGAATTCAGATGGTCATGAAACCCCTGCCTAATGGTATAGCAGATAGATGAGGAAGTGCTACCTCAAAGTAGTGAAAAAAATTCTTTCAATTGAACAATGGCGGGGTTAAAAAATCATTTGATTTAAGGACAGCATTCATAAAAAGTTTCTTTTCACACAACAACCAGCGCTTTCAGTTCAAAATCCAGTCACTATCAAACTATTTTTAAATAACAAAAAATCAAATTAAAATTTTTTAAAAACAGATTTGCTGACTACAAAGTTGATTCAAACACGAAAAAAAAGATGTTGGATTGATTAAAGTTTATGATTCGCAAAGTGCTGACAACCAACTGAATTTGGACCCCAGAACATTTTTCCATAATTGAATCACCTTTGCTTTAATTAATTATTTCTGCAAAAAAAATTATACAAATACTTCGTTTTTTTTTTAAATTAGCTAAAAGTTCTCTGCAGGAAATCAAAGTCGCAACCCTCTGATCATTAGTTGATTAACATTAAATAAAATAATTTAAAACGATGGTTCACAAAATAATGATGATCAACTAAGTTCAAACTCAGGACTTTTTTCAGAGTCAAATGACGCAATCAAACTTTTGCTAAACTATCTATCTGCTCATTATGACTGGACAATAATTTACTTTTAAGTTTTGCTTGAAAATAGGAGAAGATTTAGGGCAATATTTTAAAACTCAAATGCATCAAACGTATATAATTCTGAAAAATATTAGCTCACATTGTGCCCAATTAGAGCATCAGAGTGAAAATTTTCCAGGGGGTAGGAAGGTCGATATCGGGCCCCCAAATCTTATTGGGCCCTCCAAGCCTTATCCGGGGCCCATGTTGTTAAATCATTTATTGTCGGATGAGTGTAGATCTTCATTTAAAGACCTCCTAATCACCGCAAAGCAACGCCCTTAAAATAAAACAAAAACATATTACTACTCGATTGCTCAAAACCCGGTTTAGATACACGTTCTCAGTTTCAAGAAAATTAATAGCCATTACTTATCTTTCGCGTTTCTAAAAAATGACACGACGTCATCAGACCCAGAAGTTTGGTGCACTTGCATAGTTTATCATTGCAGAGGATAGGCGATTTTGGAAAGGCATGTGATAGCAGCTTGGTAGTCAAAAAATGTTGAGCAAAAACGGCGTGATTAGCTCCAAGTAGTTTTATTGCTAAGTTCAGAAATGAATTACTCGTTGCAATCAGCGTTTACTACCAATGATGAACAGCAGTTTTACTAGCAGCAATGTCTCCATTATCCATATCACTCTAAAATTCCAACTGTTCAAAAGTTTTCGTATTCTATCTGGCATATCCGTACTCAGTACCAGTAGAGAATTATAATTGAGTAAAAATATTTTACCCTTCTGATACTAATGAGTAGGCTACTGTTGTTTGCTGCGTGGCATTAGGAATATAGACTACAGGTACGGATACTGCACAGTAGGAAAGGTACCAGTATCAGATCAGAACTGGTAGCCTGGTTTGGTTTGGGTTTCAGTAACTATTTTACTCCTGGCAATGTATTATGCTGCACTGATCTGCTAGGGTACAACAGTTTAGCAGTACCGGACTAGGCTACCGGTATCTACTATCACAAATCAGATCCGTGTACTGATGACCATAGTCCGACTTTCCGCACTATCGTACTGATATGAATAATATTGATACCAGTATGGTAAGGTAGGCTATTGGTATGTACTAATTATACTGATACCGGCACTGTTTCCTCTCGGAATATCACAGCTGCAAAATTGCCCGAATGCAAGTGTTAACAAACATTTGCCCAACCGTTTTCACCACTCAGCACTTAAAGGCGGTGAATCATCCAGCCAATTTCGGTGGTTTACAATAGCTAAAATTGAACTATAATTTTTGATATTTTTTGTTTTGAATTTGGGGCTGCGTTTGCAAAGATATTCTACAAATACAAAAAGATGTCCAACGAAAAAAGTTTTTGGAAACTCTGAGTTTTGATCTTCCCGCCAAAACCACAGTTCTCTAAACTATTAGGCCTTACTGTAATCTTATTAAACTATTAGGCCTAACTATCTCTAATAACTATCAGGCCTAATAGTTTAGAGATAGTTAGGCCTAAGCTATTTAGAAATAAACTATTTCTAAACTACTAGGCCTACCACAGTTCTCTAAAACCATTAGGCCTACTGTGGTTTTGGCGGGAAGATCAAAACTCAGAGTTTCCAAAAAATTTTTTCGGGGGGACATCTTTTTTGTATTTGTTGAATGTCTATGCAACCGCTGTCCCAAAATTAAAACAAAAAATATCAAAAATTATAGTTCAGTTTTAGCTATTGTAAACCACTGAAATTGGCTGGATGATTCACCGCCTTTAAGACAAAGTTTTTGTAAAAACTGGTTTATAAAGCAATAAGCAACTGCTTTAGAATAAAGTTTACAACTTTTCACATTAGATTCAACATGCTATTGCCCAATTTTAAAGTCATAACTTTAGAAAAATTGCCCCAAAGCCGCCTCAAATTTTGCATCATTGAAGGAACTCTGGGTATTGGTATAGGCCTGGTAGATCAGAAGATTGATTCTGATAGCTGTGATTCACCCGTATCATACATTATAGACTGAATGATTTGTCTTCAATCGCAGGCACTGAGTAACAAGTACAGGCTAGTCGAGTAACGCATGACTAGGATACCCAAAAGCCTAATAGGATGAGGATTACGTTTGGTACAATAGGCCTACTGAGTATAGGCTAATAATGGCAAGGAAGTAAGTACCGGAGGTGGAGTCCTCAAGGACGTCCTTGGCCTCGAGATCGTCCTCGAGGACACATTTTGAAGTCCTTGGCCTTGGCCTCGAAGGTCAAGTCCTTGGCCTTGGCCTCGAGGCCTCAAGTCCTCGAAAATTGGCCTGTCCTCGGCTCGAGGACTGCACTATTTTTTGAATTGTTAAAATTTTGTGGAGCGGTTGAAAAATTTTTTGGAAAACGTTTTTTTGTGAAGACCCTTTTTTTTTTTGAGATCGCCTGAAAAATTTTTGTGAAGACCTTTTTTTTTTTTTCGAAGAGCACTGTGCTCTTTGAAAAAAAAAAGGTCTTCACAAAAATTTTTCAGGCGATCTCAAAAAAAAAAAGGGTCTTCACAAAAAAACGTTTTCCAAAAAATTTTTCAACCGCTCCACAAAATTTTAACAATTCAAAAAATAGTGCAGTCCTCGAGCCGAGGACAGGCCAATTTTCGAGGACTTGAGGCCTTGTGGCCAAGGCCAAGGACTTCAAAATGTGTCCTCGAGGACGATCTCGAGGCCAAGGACGTCCTTGAGGACTCCACCTCCGGTACTTACTTCCTTGCCATTATTAGCCTATACTCAGTAGGCCTATTGTACCAAACGTAATCCTCATCCTATTAGGCTTTTGGGTATCCTAGTCATGCGTTACTCGACTAGCCTGTACTTGTTACTCAGTGCCTGCGATTGAAGACAAATCATTCAGTCTATAATGTATGATACGGGTGAATCACAGCTATCAGAATCAATCTTCTGATCTACCAGGCCTATACCAATACCCAGAGTTCCTTCAATGATGCAAAATTTGAGGCGGCTTTGGGGCAATTTTTCTAAAGTTATGACTTTAAAATTGGGCAATAGCATGTTGAATCTAATGTGAAAAGTTGTAAACTTTATTCTAAAGCAGTTGCTTATTGCTTTATAAACCAGTTTTTACAAAAACTTTGTCTTAAAGGCGGTGAATCATCCAGCCAATTTCAGTGGTTTACAATAGCTAAAACTGAACTATAATTTTTGATATTTTTTGTTTTAATTTTGGGACAGCGGTTGCATAGACATTCAACAAATACAAAAAAGATGTCCCCCCGAAAAAATTTTTTGGAAACTCTGAGTTTTGATCTTCCCGCCAAAACCACAGTAGGCCTAATGGTTTTAGAGAACTGTGGTAGGCCTAGTAGTTTAGAAATAGTTTATTTCTAAATAGCTTAGGCCTAACTATCTCTAAACTATTAGGCCTGATAGTTATTAGAGATAGTTAGGCCTAATAGTTTAATAAGATTACAGTAAGGCCTAATAGTTTAGAGAACTGTGGTTTTGGCGGGAAGATCAAAACTCAGAGTTTCCAAAAACTTTTTTCGTTGGACATCTTTTTGTATTTGTAGAATATCTTTGCAAACGCAGCCCCAAATTCAAAACAAAAAATATCAAAAATTATAGTTCAATTTTAGCTATTGTAAACCACCGAAATTGGCTGGATGATTCACCGCCTTTAAGTGCTGAGTGGTGAAAACGGTTGGGCAAATGTTTGTTAACACTTGCATTCGGGCAATTTTGCAGCTGTGATATTCCGAGAGGAAACAGTGCCGGTATCAGTATAATTAGTACATACCAATAGCCTACCTTACCATACTGGTATCAATATTATTCATATCAGTACGATAGTGCGGAAAGTCGGACTATGGTCATCAGTACACGGATCTGATTTGTGATAGTAGATACCGGTAGCCTAGTCCGGTACTGCTAAACTGTTGTACCCTAGCAGATCAGTGCAGCATAATACATTGCCAGGAGTAAAATAGTTACTGAAACCCAAACCAAACCAGGCTACCAGTTCTGATCTGATACTGGTACCTTTCCTACTGTGCAGTATCCGTACCTGTAGTCTATATTCCTAATGCCACGCAGCAAACAACAGTAGCCTACTCATTAGTATCAGAAGGGTAAAATATTTTTACTCAATTATAATTCTCTACTGGTACTGAGTACGGATATGCCAGATAGAATACGAAAACTTTTGAACAGTTGGAATTTTAGAGTGATATGGATAATGGAGACATTGCTGCTAGTAAAACTGCTGTTCATCATTGGTAGTAAACGCTGATTGCAACGAGTAATTCATTTCTGAACTTAGCAATAAAACTACTTGGAGCTAATCACGCCGTTTTTGCTCAACATTTTTTGACTACCAAGCTGCTATCACATGCCTTTCCAAAATCGCCTATCCTCTGCAATGATAAACTATGCAAGTGCACCAAACTTCTGGGTCTGATGACGTCGTGTCATTTTTTAGAAACGCGAAAGATAAGTAATGGCTATTAATTTTCTTGAAACTGAGAACGTGTATCTAAACCGGGTTTTGAGCAATCGAGTAGTAATATGTTTTTGTTTTATTTTAAGGGCGTTGCTTTGCGGACATTAAGTGGCCTTTAAAAGCGAGGGGATAACGATATTCGCATACAGTTAGGACCTATGAAAAACACAACTAGACATAAAATTGGTTTAAATCCAGCTAGGGGGTTTGGGGGAGCGCTGTGAGCTCCCCCAGCGAGGTTCGGGGAAGAGCCCCGGAAGCTTTAGCACTTTTTATGCTTCTCGAGGGTAAAATACAGCATTTGATCAACATCCCAGCACCAAACTTGCTTAAATTGACAAGCAGAAAACGTGATATACATGAAAAGAAAAATGAGAAGTTGAGGATGATGACATTGACACAATATTATACAATATAATGACTTTAATACTCCAAATCCAAACATTTTACTGATAAAAGTTTTAAGAAGCCATCTGCAATCATAGACTTCACAAACCCAAATACCTATTAAACCCAAACGGATAGAGAGAGTTACTTAATAATAGTGGTATAGTATGTCAACTTTGACTCCGCTCTCTGAGGTTGAAATGCTTTAGGATCTCTGGATATGTGGGCCCTCATACACTGTTATACTGTAGAATTAGGGCTCTTAAGTCAGAGAAATGTATAGCTTTTGATACATTTTCCTCTTTTTTTAATCAAATCGGCCATTACTGGATGCCCTAAAGGCTATGTAGCAAAAAAAGGAACCATTTACCAGTACTGAATAGGTTGACTGATATTTTTGCTGTAGGCAAGTTTGATTACGGCGTTATGGTGCAATACCAAAACTTAACGTGGAAACCTGAACTCTTCCGGGCCCCTTATGCCCGAGCCCCCCTATGCCCAAGCCCGGGTACGATCAGGGCCACCGAGAGGGGGGCAGGGGGGACAATGACCCTGGGACCCATGGAGTTTAGGGGGCCCATGAGCTCGAGAATGGGCCCATCCAAATGACATTGAGAAGTGAGAGGCCCATCAAAGTCGCATGTGAAGAGCTTTATTTCTTTTGGAGATCACTTGATTTCGGGCAGAAAAACCGTTAAATTTCCGGTGAAAACTTTTTTATTTTTTGGAGATCACTTGATTTCGGCCAAAAAAACCGTTGAAATTTTGGAGAAGACTTTTTTTTGAGATTTGAATTCGGCCGGAAAAACCGTTGAACTTTCGGAGAAGACCTTTTTTTTCTTTTTTGGAGATCACATCATTTTTTGGACCAAAGAGCAGCATTTTCTCCGTCTATTCTGGACTTCACAAAACCACAATTCCGCCGCATTTGAGCTGGCCCCGGGCCCACGTTCGGCTCTCGGCGCCCCTGGGTACGATGTACCCCCTGAACCCCTCTCTTACAGGCCCTGTAGCCAATATTATGTTCGATAAATTTTGATGCAAAGATTGTACGCTATACTTTAAAGTAATTAGAATCAAAAACATTACCACTTAATTTTGGTGGCCCATTCTCCCAAACTATACCATCTACAAGCACTAAAAATAAAAGGGCTCAATTTTATGTAGAGACTTATCATAGTTTTGACTATTTCAGGTTCATAGCCTCAGCGGTTTCAGAATTTTTCACAGACAAAAAATCTTGTAATATAAAAATATAAAAACAAAATAATACACAAAAAAAAAGAATATTATAACTCAAAACTTTAAAATATGCAAACTCAAACGACATCTCTAGGCTTAGTGAAATTTAGAATTTCTCGTTCTGTAGCTAGGCGTCACCTATAATAATTTTGAAAGCCTGAGTTAAGAGTATTCTCTGTGTTTTAACGTAAACTTGATTGCTTTGCTACTTTTTGCCGCCTTTTTATTTTAGAATGTTCGAAATAATTCCTCTCTAGTATTTTCTACAATCTTCTGGGGGGACATGACAGAACGTGCTAGCGAGCTCGTAAAGGCCATTTTCGCTCACTAAAAAGCGCTAACGAACAAAAAATCTTCGTAGACAAACTGCAATTTCTGAGCCGTCTCGCCCAACACACGTTAAAACAGTTCGTTCGAATTTCTTAGCGAGATGTTCGTAACTTGTGTTAGCACGTAATAAATACTCTCATTGTGACGTCAGATGCATTTCTACTTCAAAATAATGCGTTCAAACGTACTGTATGAACTACATTGTAATGGAAAAAGATACCATAACCTATGCGTTATTATTCTAAGCAAGCAAATTTCTCAACAGATGATAATTAGTAAATGAACGACAGAATTAAATCATATTTTTGGATCAATGTGAAATACGAACTTTTTCCATACTATAATTTTTTTAAACGACGTAAAGCGCCCTTGAGGTTGTTGGTGGGTAAACTCACATGTTAACAGTAACTCTAGGTCTTTAGGTTTAAGTCGAAGTACACTCTTACAGTAGAAAAGAAGAGTGTACTTCGACTTGTTCACTTTTGAAAAATTTTGAGTTGAGACTGGCTG
The DNA here is from genome assembly GCA_963965965.1 of Trididemnum nubilum. Taxonomy (NCBI): domain Eukaryota; kingdom Metazoa; phylum Chordata; class Ascidiacea; order Aplousobranchia; family Didemnidae; genus Trididemnum; species Trididemnum nubilum. The sequence goes on from CAWYPQ010000141.1 coordinate 112,841, forward strand.
TTTTTAATTTTTTGCCGATATTCAGTCTCATTTTGTAAAACTTTTGAGAGCATCGATGTCAATTTTAGCGGGCATGTTTGAAACACTTTTTAATTCCTATTGCTCTGTCTGCTTAAGTGAAGGCTTTTTTCTTGCTTTTGCAGCATCATAAAATTGCGAAAGCGAAAAAGCAAGCTTTTTTCCAGTTGAACAACTGCCAAAAAAAATTCTCCATTGCTTGCGCAGAGCAACGTAGCTTTATAATCTTGAATAGTTGCAATTTTGTTCGCAAATACCAGAAAATCGCTGTAGTTTTATCGCTTTAAATCAGCACAAATTTTACTTTCTTTGACTAGTTTGAATTTTTTTTTGTTTGTTTTTGGTTTATTTTGCTGCCGAGGCTGGCATTGTTTTAAATTTTTTCTTAAATTTTGAGCAAAAATGAGCTTCGCATTTTAGAAAATCATGCTTATAAAAGCAGTGTATTGCAATTTTGGCAACTGGCACTACTTAACATTTCTTTATCAGTCAAAACAACAAGTGGTTCTCAATGCAATTCGCTTTTTTTTAGCAGTTTTGATAGCAAACATGGCGACAATTTTAATTAATTTTCAGCAAAAATTCGCTTTGGTTAGAAGTTTTCAACATTTCGCCATTAAATTTCTGAACCAAAAAGATTTCTCGCACGCTTAAAGAGTGCTTCAAGATCCTGTTTAAGTTGGCGAGGAAAATGTGACGTTTTTTTACTCGAACTGCTTTCCGCAATTGCTCAAAGCAAGTTAGCAAGAAAGAATGACGTAACGTATTTCGCAAGGCTTTACAATAACATATACGAGCAAAAATGACCTCTTACGTTTAGCGAGTATTTCGTTCGGTAGCGCCTCTTTAAAAAAACTAGTTAATTAAAGCGAACGAGGAAATTTTTGTCATCTGGGCCCTGCAGTTATCAAATTATAGTTGTTTACCATTCTTAATTGCTATATTTAGACTTGAAGCTTGTGACGTCATAATTATGTTCTAATTGCTATTGTAAGTTCGTCTACTTTTCTATTGTGACGTAGCAAGGATTTTTCTGGGATATTCAATAGCTTTTGCAATAGTATAAATAGGCGGGTCGTTTTATTTTTATTATTCTAATATTCTAAGAGTGGAATAATCTAGATATTAGTTTCGTAGGCAGTTTTGCCGAGTTTGTGTATCTGTGGTTGGCTTGTGTAGCCTGTAGTTGCAACCAGGGGCGTATTTAGGAGGGGGCCATGGCCCCCCCCTTTGGGTCGCCAGGATTGCAAAATTGCATAGAAAAGTGAGCAAAATTGAGGCATGGCCTACCCCTTTGCAAGTTGGGAATCAGGCTTTGGGCTCGAAATCAACTGATTTTGGGCGAAAAATGGGCCGAAATTTGAGTGAAGACGTTTTTTTTTTTTGCTCTCCATCTGATTTTGGGCGAAAAATGGGACAAAATTTGAGTGTTGCAATTTCAAATTCTGATCTGTGTTCCTCTCAAATTTTCTGAAGTTTCTGGCCCCCCCTTTTCAAAATCCTGCGTACGCTACTGGTTGCGACCCGAATTGGGCTGTCGCGGTTTGGTGTTTGCGACTTGAATTAAGCGGTCGTAAGAAGTTTTATTGGAGCAGTTTTGCTCAGTGCGAGTTGGTTGTGTTTCAAGCTTAAATAGAAGGTCTTAATTTAAGATTAGTGTTCTGCTTTCTGCAATTCAAGAAGCTAAAGGAACTATCAACTGCCATTTTCGATTCGTTAACAAACATCTTAGTCGTACTTTGGTTTTAGTCGACGTGGACAATTCTAGAGATTAAAGGTTGTACTCTAGCTAAGTATCAATGATAGCAACACTAGGTTTCAAGCTGGAGCTATTTAAACCTCCCAGCTTATGTATTTTGGCTTGGAAACCCGTATCATGTGACTAACTTTCCTCCAAATTTTGCACCATCGTTTTTTATGCGCTTCCGATCTAAGTTCTAACTTTCAAGTATCTACGTTTATTCGTTCTTAAGTTGTGGCAATTTTACCGTAAATTCATCAGTAAAACAAAGTTTAAACACAGGTATTTACACGTACTTGCGGAATTTGCAATGGCAGGGAATAGAACTGCTACCCTTGCGAGTTTAAATCTCATTCCCTATTGCTGCGCCATCTACAAGTTTTCTCAGAAAAACAAAGGTAATACCAACACGAAGCGTCGCGGAAGTGCCAAAGACCACCGCTTTCAGGTATTTTTCCAATTTTTTTAAGGCCACCAAGCAAAATCAAATCCCTGAAAAAGGCAACACTTTTGCAGCAAAGAAGCCTTTCAGTGACATAATTGCCTTTCTTTTTTGTAAAATAAAAGTGTGATGGATATTTAGTGCCAACAACATCCTGCAGAGGACGTTCTATAGTAACAGTAGAAGTTTATTTTTGTTTAGAAAGACAAGCACATACGTCGTACATGCCGTAGGTAATGCAATATGTAAGTAAACAATTACTTATAAATAATACTCAATACGCAATGTGTTTGTGGTGAGATGCTGCAAAAAGATCATGGTCCTGATTCCAAAGACAGTCGTGGTCGCCAAGTCCACAGCTTCTCACCTTGTTATCAGGTAAATAAATAAAGCAAGTATACGACAGTGCATACTCGTATCAAACAAAAAGCTAAGTGAAAGTGCTTTAGTCATGTTGCTGATATGGTCAAGCCTCCAAACGAATCAACAATTTCCAAATCATGTTTCAGACACATAGATGCGGTCAAAGCTGGTTATTTTTAAAAGTTTACTTACCATGTTGATCGAAGTAGAAGTTGTTTTCCGTTGTAACTGAAAAACCAAACAATAAAGCTGGGAAATTGATCTATCGACTTATTTGATCCTTACTGAAACGGTTAGGTTGTTAGGAATAGACTCGAATCTCACAAATGACAAAATGTATTTAGTGCATAGTTCTTAAAATTTATTAAGCATAGACGGAATGAGCCACAAAGTATAGAAAATCAGCATCATTTATCAAACATCAACGCTGACACCAATTGTTGAGAATCGTCAGTAGGTCTGATTTCTAGTTAATCTCCTTTCAGAGTTGGCTTTTAAAATTTTGTTTGACTATGGTACCTTGCTAAATCTTCCATTTTTTTACACGCTTTTGCTTCTAATTCTTTTTTTATTTTGGAAGAAGCTATTTCACCGGAAATCGCTATCTAGCTTGTTATTGTAGAGACATACTCGTGATAATTTTAAAACTTCAGTTCTATATTTTTTTGACTGTTAAATGAACAATAATTTTGACTTTTTTAGCTTTTAGTTATTTGGTAACTCTCTGCTGAATTGGTTCAGCCTTCGATTTTTTCGGCTCGGCCTGTTCTAACCAGGGATGTAGAAGCAGTCAAATTTTTAATGCTTCCGCTTCCAGCTCCTCTTGAAGTTTTATGCTTGCGAGTTCTTATCTTCAATACGGCATCATTATATGGGGCTCAACATTTAAATCTTATCTGAAAAAATTAAATACTTTGCAAAACAAAGCTGTCAAAATAATGGCAGGAGGATCATGACGTGAAAGAGCTACCCCGTTTTATACCAAACTGAAAATTTAAAAAATTCAAGATATGTATTTATTAGAGCTAGCTTTATACATGTTTAAATTTCAAGCAAAACAGCTGCCTTCCAGCTTCCTTAATTTTTTCAAACACACAAATGCAATTCATGCCAAGCAAACAAGATCGTCTGCTAATGACAACTATTTTCTTCCTCGTTACAAAACGATGAAACTTCAAAGATCTATTAAATATCAAGGAGCTAAACTATGGAATTCTAGTAGTAATGAGATCAAAAAATCATCATCTCTTAAATTGTTTTTAAAAAATTACAAAGCGTTTTTATTGAATAAATATAATATTTAATTCATGATAAATACATTTTTTATTTTTTTGTATTTTTATTTTTTTATGTATTTTTTATTTTTTTATTTTTTTAAATTTTTTATTTTAATGTTTTTTAGTTTTTTCAATTTTGTTTATTTTATTTTTTGTTTTTTTATTGTTTTATTTCTTTGTTTTTATTTTGTTTTTTTATTTTTTATTTTTATTATTTAGGGTAAATCTAATTTTTTTGTTTTTTAAAATTTTTTAGTTCATTTTTTTTAGTTTTTTCTATTTTGTTTATTTTATTTTTTGTTTTTTTATTGTTTTATTTTTTGTTTTTATTTTGTTTATTTTGTTTTTTTATTTTTTTATTTTTATTATTTAGCCCTCAAAATTTGAAAGGGTTACCGCTCGACTAAAAGACCTTTAAGGTACCTTCGCAGTTTTTCCAGTTACCTTGGTTAAACTGTTCATTACGTAACATTGTATGTATTTGCATTGCATTTCTTTTAACTTTCTTTCTGTCTGCTTTTTGTAATGTCGGTGTTTGTTGTATTTCACTGGTGCGGTATCTAAAATAAACTCGTTCTTAATTAGTTCGTTCGTTTGTTTGACTTCGTTTCCTCTTCCTCATCTTTGCAATTTTTTGCTTACGCTTCCAGCTCCGGATAGAATTAGTCACTTCGGAGTTCGCTTTCGCTTCCAGTCTCTTTCATCAAAGTGTTTCTGCTTCCACAAAAATTCAACCGCTTCTGCTTCCATATACCTGTTTGTAACAGCTGCGACTCCTAAATACAAGGTTTCATAAACTGCAGATGACACTAATAGGCTTACTTGGCAGTGCCACTCGCCAGCACGTGCAGCAGCCACAGCAAACTAAGAAGGAGCCTACTATAACCCCATCATGGCCACTGCTGGCCAGTGTCGTGGCCAGAGCGACCGAAGTGAGGGGGCACTAGCCGAAAATGTGGGGGGGCAACTAAATAAAGTGAACTTTTGTACATAAAAATTGATATTTTACGGCCACAAACTATGCTCTATTTTAGGAAATTTGTAATCATGTCTAAAAAAAAGAGTCATATAAGGCCGGCAGCGTTTCTTAGCTCGTTTCGTATCCGGCCTATATAATAGGGTGGATCGAATGTCAAAAAATTTTATTTTTTTTGAAGCTAGTATATGAAAAAGATGCGTAATAGGCATGATAACACACATGCAAAATATTTTTTGTTTTGAACAAATTTTTGATCGCCCACAGCAAAGTTTTAGTTTTATTGATAAAGGGTTCGAGAAAGTCGCTAACAAATTTTGGTCAAGAGCATAAGCACTGTGTGACTTCCTTATGAACCTCTATGACGTTATAATAAACGAACTGTGTTTTAACAAACACAATGGTAAAACCGTTATGACGTTATAATAAACAATTTTACCACTTCGGTGAAAATGCATTTTTGTGTAGCCTACGGTAACTTAGTCACAGTCAACCATTAGCATTGCTGATTTAGCTAATACAGCATTACTGTTCTTCAAAAGGATTCCAGATATTACGGGTAGCATTCCTTTTGATTGAAATTTGCTCGCTCCGCAGGGTTCCACAAAATACAATAGGCCTAAAGGTTTTTGCGCTTCTTACAAACAGACATTTCCTAGAGTAATGTAACACCGTAACCGTTTAGGTTTTAGAACTTTTAGGACAAAAACTCTTAATTTTACCCGAGTTATACATTTTGATTGGCTGGCAAAATTGAATTGAGGGAGCCTGGGCCTCCTGGTTGTCTTGCACGCGGCTGACCGAAGATCTATCTAACGTGGACCCCAAAAAGCTGAGCACAACTCAGCAATATTTACTCGAAATTTGTAATGGTTATCAATGCTTGGTGAATGCAATGTAGACCTGTCAATGCAAAACCCTGAATGCTTAATCATTCTCGATGGCTAATCACAGCAAATAGAATCCTTAAATTATCGGTGGGCATTAAAATTTCATCCGAAAAACTACTGACATTGGTCATGCTTATCATCCGTGTTTATGCTCCGATGTGGTTTGCAATAAAATCACACTCATCTTGTAAAGATGGAGCTAAACACTTTCACCACAGTTGACCAAATCACGTTATCTTAGTCAGGAGCAAAAGAATATTATTGATCCAGTTTTACACCGCAACTCATACTTTGCTCATCCGGAAAATACACTTATGGCTATGAAGATTAAAAGTTTTTGCAAATTTTAATTTTTTGATGCAGTGGAATACTTCAAACTGATTAACTGGACAATCTTCCAATTATAGAGCCTTCTTTACTTAAAACAATCATGGTTACTGAGCTCCAGCAATTCATTGTGATGGATGTGACTCCCACTATAGTTTTTCCAGAATTTTTCTGTCACTTACAGGTTGTTGGAAGGCTCATGAAAGAGGTTATTGAGGCATCCAAAGCAGTGTGTGGACCAAAATCTCGAAATCGTTTCATTCGTGCACGAACTGCTTCTTGTCAGTTAATGCCAAGATTTGCAGGCTTGTCCATGGGAATGGGGATTCCCATGGGAATCCTATGGAAAATGTTCCATGGGATGGGATGGGACAGCATGCATTGCATTTCCCATGGGACCCATGGGACAGAGGTTTAGAAACTACCCGAACTAACAGAATTATCACTATCAGAAACAGTTGATGATTAGAAAATTAAAAATTTGCTAAATAAGCACAGTTACTCGGAATTCGAGTGCCAGAATGATAATAAATTGTAAACTCTTCTGAACTTTAAAGTTAAGAAAGTCAATAAATTTTGTCATTTTGTATCTCTCTTTTTATGTGTAGTTTTATCTAGTACACATTATACTAAAATTTTCATAAAGTCATTAACTTTTGTTGAATTGTATTTTGATGGCAATCTCATGGGATGGGATTGGATGGGAAAAGCATGAATTACTATGAAATGGGATGGGATAGGACAGAAAAATATGTCCCATGGACAAGCCTGAAGATTTGAGTCTAAAGGTGACTTAACTCACTTTAATTTGTAACTCTACAAGTGTACAATTATAGTTGCTTGCAGTCTTTACATGTATGAGAACAAATTTATTAAGAATTAACTTTACGGAGTGCATGGGCGTTTTTCGTATAAAGTTTAAGTTTAAAATCTTTTCGGCGACCTGGTTGATTGGTGGTGAATGTGTTTGCCTGTGGACACAGCAGAGGTCCTCCACCGAGTTACTTTGAAATTACTATCTATGCTAAATGAGGGTGAAGTCAAAACTCTAATGTAGTGAATACTCATAATTTATTGTATGTGGTGGTATATTCGAATGTTTTGCCATGTCTAAATTACTAAATACGCTCTGAAACCAAATCTAATTATCTTAAATCTGATTAGCTGTTGCCATGCTTTTGCAGTAGCAACCATACCTGGCAGCAATGCATAAGGGCTGGATAAATAAATTTTGGTTTCAGAGCGTACAGCGAGTAAAAATCGAAAAAAAAATTTACCATGCGATTTTTGTATGAGTGAGCACCAATATTTTATATTTGACGGGGGGAGATCAAAACCTCACTCAAAACTCTTCAAATTTTTACATTGCGTTTTGGTGATATATTGGCAACTTTTGCCATATCTAGCTAATTAAATTTCAAAAAAAAATTTCTTTTTGCCATTTTCGATCCACCCTACTTTATATAATCCCTTAAAAATCTTGTCTGCAGCAGTAAATCCGAGCAGAAGCACAACCAGCAGGATTTTGCCAAAAGGGAGGAGGCTTAAAATGAAAGCAAATTTGTTTGCACACAACTTGTCTAATTTAGGCCGCGTGCGGAACAAACTGATGCAACTCAAGCGTATCAGAGGGGGGACCTGGCTGGCAAAGCCTTCCAGAGTTCTAAACGGGCCGACTAGTCCAAGCCCGAGCCCGCACAGAAGCCGAAAATATAAGTCCGAACCCGGCCGCACTCGAAAACTAATTTGAAGCCTAAATCATGCCCCCCCCCAAAAAAAAATCAAGTTAGGTCTGAAAAATTTAGCAAAGTTGCCAAGTTTATTTAATTATATTTTTGTGCACCTAAGGCAAAAAGCACATCTCAGGCTCGAATTAAGCCCGAAATTTTGTCAACTTTAGGCCCGAACCGACCACAAAAGCCCGGGCCGACTTGCAACTCTGCAGCCTCCAGCCAAATTACTCACAGGCCAAGCCCAAACAAGTTTAAATTCTTACAATTTTGAGATAAATGTTCTATGTGACTTGGTAAGGGGGGAGTGTGAGCCCTTCAGCTCGCTCTCTAGATTTTGTCAGTGAGTCGTCGGCATAACAGCGAAACAAATCAATGCTGCGTCAAGTTGATTACAAAATTATTTCATGCCGACCCACTCCGTATTCTTGGGATAAAGATGGCTCTGTGACATCAAAATGCCAGAACTAACTGACTATGAAAGAAAGTAGAAAAGTTGACTTGACTAGTTTGCTACATGACTAATATTTTCAAAACATTTTTATTTTGTGCAAAACCGCGCAAATATACTGGCTACTAGTGGTAAATAGTCAGGTGCCCGGACCTCGGGACCTTCAAATCCGGCCCTGCTGTTATTAATCAATTTTTCTTGCCTAATGTTAATCTTGCAGTAACAAAGCAGCTACTATAGCAATCGTAAGAAATGGATTTTGGAATTTAAGTGCTGTTAGGTATGTAATAAAGCATCTCATGCTTCCAGCACCACTCACGCTCTGATTAAAACTCTGGTGTGAAAAAACCTGCTTGAGGAATGTAAGCACAAAATGCCAAAGACTTGGCAATTGCAGTCCAGTGCATCAAATACCATTACTGCAGATTTAAAAAAGCAACACTAGTCTTGGTCGAGTGGATAGGGCGTCTGCCACTGAAGCGGTAGACTAAGTTTCGATTCTCAGTCGGGTCAAACCAAAGACTACAAAAATTGGTATTCACAACTTCCCTGCTTGACGTTCAGCATTGATAGGAGCAGAGTAAAGCCCTCACCGTGTGTGGTAGGTAGACATAGGGGAAGGTGGCACCTTGATTCGAAAACTGCAAGGCTCTTTGGCTGTCTCCTGGAAAGGCAACTTGATGAATAAAATGTAATTACAATTACAATTGCAATTATTTATAAACTGAGAATTTTCTCCTCCAACTTGCGCGTTGTCGTTGACGTTTTGTAGATTCACCCCAGTGACTTGGGAATACGCCCCAGCATGTAGCTGGATTTCTTTTGCTTGACAGCTTGGTTCGATATCTTGTCCCGGTTGTTCTACACGAAATAATTACGAATAAAATTTGAACACGAAGAAACATCTTCACTGTATAGAAAAAAATACCCAAAACGGTGGTGTATATTCTATTAGAAAGAAGCTAAGACATTAAGCATTACGTAGAAAAATTGAACAGAACGTATTGTCGTTTATGTGGAAACAAAAGTCATGTAGAAAAAGTTCCCCTCAGCTCTAATTTGAGTAATCGCATTCAGGGGCGTCGCCAGCTTAGCGAGATCGGGGGGGGGGGGGGGGGGCAAAGCTGAAAACCGGAGGGGCAAAGTTTTGAGGTTAAATTATTGCAGTATTTTAAGAGTTACGTAGATTGTTTGTGTGGCGGGGTTGTAAATTTCGTTTCGCCTTTGAGTAATACAGCTATTTTGGCGTTGATTAAGTTCATAAAACCATTTTAAGCTTTATTTTACAAACTAATTACTTAGGTTGCGATGAAACGATTACTAAACCGTATATTTATTTAATGCCTATCTGACGTGCATGATTGTCTTTGTCTTTTACATATGAACAGCACTGGATCATATCGGTTATTATACCACATTGTTTAAAGCAAGATACAAACTTGCAACAAAAATTTTAGGCATATTCTATGGCCACCGCGTTGGTAAACATGTAGAATTAATTTAAATAATAAGAAAAGTTAAGGACTGCGCATCAAAAACTACCTTGAATAATTCTTGAATAAATGCAGAAAGCAGACTGTCTCTGACAAATTGAAAAATTGACAAAGCCGCTAACTTAACAATTGCTGAAAAAATAACGTAAATCTTCTCGTTTAACTAAACATGATTACAGCTAGTAAACGACTGACGACAGGAAACTCCAGAAAAAATAAGAGCAAAATTTAATATCGGTACCTTTATGATGAATACTGTAGCTATAATATACAATTGTGTATTACAAACCAAAGCAGAAAAATGAACAATTTAGCATTTTTTATACTTGAATGCCTATTCTGTTTCTGTATTGCGAAAACTTCATTAAGACAGGTAAGTGCCGATCCAGGGGTTGCATCCCCAAAATAATTTCTGCTGTATCCCTCCTCATAGTTCGCATCGGTACGGTGTGTAACTTTGGTGTAACAACTTGCAACGTTACTAAACGATGCATTTTATCCTCAAAAAAACGTCGAAAAAGTTAAAGATTCCGGACCCCGCTGGGGAGCTCACAGCGCCCCCCCCCACCCCAGACTCCCTAGCTGGCTTTAAGGCCGTCTCACCATAACTTTTGTGTTTGAAAATTCTTAATTGCCACCAGCACTCCTTCCAAACCTTAGTAAACGTTTCTGCAGACTTGCTTGCTGGTATTGGCAAAAATGAGCGTTGAACTTTGCTCCGAAAATCTCCAGTATGAGCATCATTCCTCTTCCCAATGTTCAAAATTATCAAAAAATAGACAAATTTCCTAAATCATCCCCCAATGGTCAATATGGATCGGCACCACTGATTACTGTATCGGTAATGCACCAGTACTGTATTACTGATCTAAAAAAATCATCACAAATAGCTGCACCAAACATCCAAAACGGTTCTATTGGCTAGTAAAGTTTACTTAACATCTCAGATATCAATGGTGTTACTAGTGCCGAGAACACTGCTCAGTTTGTTTTGCTACCGGTACTAATCGATCTAGTTAAACAAACTATACGGTAATGGACACTTCTTGCAAATCTGTAAGTCAGAAAATTTCCGTAGTCTAGCTATCAAAGAATTGGTCAATGGATTCCGATTTGGGGGAGGAATACAGTCTGTTTCTCTGTTAGCTCAGAGTTTCTGCAGATCGATTACTCATACTGCTGAACAAGATCTCAACCAAAACACAGTATGGTTAGAGTTGCTAAGCTAAGACCTTCCACTTCTAGACATGGGCTTGTCACCTCTACTCACTTTTGTTTGCTTACCCGTAGCCTACGTGTGCTACATAGCCTAGAGGTGCAACTAACCGATCGAATTCTTATCTTTTCTTTCGGAGGCATTTGGCGATAGTCTGTTTTCCTTTCTGTAACTATTGATTGCACAGTACATTGCGGATGGTTTGTACTATGCGTATACCACTGATCACCAACTTACAGCCTACACCAACTTACTGTACATTACCTTCAACAGTCACAACACCTGACTTGTAATAAGGCCTCGCCTAGAAGTGCTGCCGTATATGGCATCATAATCTACGATGCCACGCCTACCACACAGTACACACAAACTGCTGGTATTTGTATTACTCTTATACCGTACTAAATTGATTTGTTGTTTTTGTTGTTGTTGAACCTGACCTAAGACACGAGATTGTGCTGCGTACCGTACCCTAGATTGTAATATAGATATCAGGATACTTAGTCGCATGAAGGAAACAAAAAATCAGCCAAAAATATATTTAACTAACGTATATTAACAAAAACTTTCACTAAAATCGATTTCGGCCAGGAAGCCATCTTCAGCTTATTCAAATACAATCAATCAAATATAATCGATGTCCGAATAGGGGATGGAACAGTTAAAATCACCACTATTTTAACTGGAGGGCGATGCTCACTTTTACGAAAAAATACAATGGGAGGGCAAAAAATAAGTCGGGGGGGTCAAAAATAAAAATCGGGGGGGGGGGGCAATGCCCCCTATGCCTCCCCGCTGGCGACGCGCCTGATCGCATATCAATAAAGACTAAAATGGTAAGCTAAAGCTTCTACCAAACGCATTCCGCGGTTTTGGCTCTTTTATCCTTATTCAAGATTAGCTTGTAAGAATTTGTGACAGCTTCAACTTTTTGTACATAGGATGCACACGAGTTGCTTAATTCAAAATTCAGAAACTGTGCTGAAAAAATTTTAGTAGCAGTGCAAAACAAAGTTTGTGCATGTTTATAAGTTTCTCGAAATTAAATTCAGAATCCAGCTTCCTTTGTTTGATTTTTTTTTACAGTATCACTTTTCTCAATGCTTGCAAATTTCAAAGCCACGTAACAAACTGGAGGCAATGCACTCGTGGCTAAAAGCAAAACTTATTTAATCGGAGGCACGAAACCACAAATAAATTATGCTGTTTTGAACTAGACCCCAGCTCAACAAATCCAAATTCGGTATACGACTTGCAATCTTGCTTACTTTTCCCCCAAATACCTGGGGCAATCACATTTTGGTTCTGCAGCATGTATTGTTCAAAACATTTCGGTTCTGCGGCAAAAATTGATCCAAACACTATTTGACTTTTATTAGTTTTTCTCCGCTTTATAAACGATGTTTTTCAACCAGCCGCCCCTTTGCGAGAAGACCGTTTTGAAAAAAGTCTAATGGTAGAAACAAATTCCCCACTTAATTCAACCCAGGATAAAACTGACAGATTGGGTCTCAAATACCGACAGTATTTTGAATGAGCATAGTAAAATTATCACGTAAATATTAAAATGACAGTTTATTCAATAAATAGGCAGCTTCAGCGAACTATTGAAACCGATTTTGGTTCATCGCTGAAAGCTGGGTCAAGTTTAAGTGTCGAAATGTTCCGTTGTTGCACAATGCAGAGGCAGAGCCCAGTGGCGGATCCAAAAAATTTTGGTGGGGGGGTATTTGAAGCCAAAACCTCAAAAATTCGGATGTCTTCACCAAAATTGAGACTGATTTTTCAGCCGAAATCGGAAATTCAAACGTTTTTTTTCGCCCAAAATCAGGTGGTCTCCAAAAAAAAAAGGTCTTCACCAAAATTGAGACTGATTTTTCGGCCGAAATCGGAAATTCAAACGCTTTTTTCGCCCAAAATCAGGTGGTCTCCAAAAAAAAAAAGGTCTTAACCAAAATTGAGACTGATTTTTCGGCCGGATTCGTTACGTTTAGGTCGGTGGGGGGGGATGCATCCCGAAATGGAGCCGAATTATTCAAAATAAGGGCTGATTTTTCGGCCAAAATCGTAACTTTTAGGCTGGTGGGGGGGAATGCATCCCCCCCATCCCCCCCCTAAATCCGCCACTGGCAGAGCCTCTATGTTTGTTGAAATTTTGGTACTGTAGTAGAAAAAATGATAACAGCGCGTTCTCATAATAATTGACGCAATTTTTCTTGAAACAGATCAGCTGCTACGATTTGTCAGTACCTGCTGTTCTACGTCGCGTAGGCTCAATTGGTTTTGCAGCCTCAGATTCGGGATAAAGAGCTGGTGAAGGATTAAAGCTTGCCCCTTGTGGATCAAAAGAGCTGCAGCATGAGGAGGAGGATCCCATCTAAACGAAACCAAACTGGGCAAACGACTTCAGTGCTGGTGCACAGAGGCAGAAGATTAATGGAGAATGCACAGGCCAAGCCCAAACATTGTAAGCATAGTAGAGGTACCACGTTTTTCACTTGTGGTACCTCTATTATGCTTAATAGAACTGTCTGTTTTCTCTCTGCATGTTCACAATATCAAAACTGCATAAGCTTGAAACTTTATCATGAATGATTTTAATTAATAAATATCGATTCCCAACATCAACAAAGTATCATTGTACACTTTGATTTGTAAGTGAAATGTTGAATAGAGACTTAATTGCAGACCTATCGGTACTGTATTTTTTAAATACCTCCAATGAAATCTTTAAACGTTGTTGCTGAAAATTAGAAACAAAAAATGAAAATTTTGACAAATCTTACCGCAATATGTAGAGTAAAACTTTTGATTTTCCTTCAATGTATAATGTGCAACATATACAATATTACAAATTGCACTAAGCTAGCCTGCAGTAGTAAACTGGTGGTTAGTTGAACAGCTTTGTAATGAAACAAACACAAATAAAATCTGTTATGATGCTGTGTTGATTTTTTACTCACCGTATTGTCATTTGAGAAATTTGGACATCATTTCCAATTAAGCAAAAGACCTGTGTTCTGATAAAATAGGAAACTAAATTTTTGCTGTTTGGGACAACAGTTTGAAGCTGCAAACTGGACGTGGCTGCAAGCCTCCTCCTCAACAAAGTAAGAACATTCAAAACTTTTGTTCAGCTCAAATTGGGACATCAAACTTTTCAAAAAAATTCAACAAATTCATCATTAGTGTTTCTAATTTCATGTTTTAGGTCAAATAGCGATTCAATCAATACATAAATTCACTCCACGACAAGTATAACCGAGACAGCATAGCCAAATAAAGTTTCAAGATTGTACGTGTTTCTGCCACAACTTGTATAACTCCCATTAGTGCCGTCGCTACGGTTGGGTCTGGGGTATTGCGCCCCTCTAAAAGCTGCTTGTGCCCCTCATTTTGGTTTACTAAACAACTGTTTTTGAAACATCACGCAACGACAAGACAACAGACAACGATGGAAAAAAAATGTTCAAACATAATTCTCGTTTGACGTTTTCTCGATTTTAAGCGAAATCGCTGGCTACCAACTGCTGTATATAAATGTGACGCAATAATCTGTCTTGTTAACATACCCTTACGGATGTGTGATAGAAGAGAGATGTAAGTCTACAGAATCGTTACCGATACTTTGTTAGCGATTATGACCTGAAACAATTCGAGTAAATATTTTTTAAAGACCAGGCTGTTTTTTTTAGAGCACAATCAAAATTTTTAGGACGCAGTCAGTGGCGTAAATAAACGGGAAAGAGGCTAAGAGGAATTCAGCTTCCTTTAGCTAAGTCACTTAAAATATTTTACCTCAAAATACGAACGTTTAAACGTCTTTTGAACTTAACCTGAAGTAAAGAGGGAGGGAATGAAAAGCCTAGCCAATTTAATTCTTTCACATGACTTCAAATATTTTTGGCTCCGCCCCCAGTTCCTCGTTTGTAATATGTTTGAGTTGCATCATTTTGTTCAGCACAAGCCGGCGCCAGGATGGCGTGACTGGGGGGGGGCACAACCAAATTCTGGGGGGCACAAAATCTTTATTTCTTTAAATTAGGCGTTCATCGTGAAATTCGACAAAAACTGGGGCAAAGACCAAACAAAAAAAAAAAGGTTTCATCCCAAAAACTACGCGATTTTACAGAAATTCTGGTCTTCTTAACCAAAAATCTGCAAAATTCTTCGAAATCTGAGGTGAAGACCAAAAAAAAAAAAAAAATCTGCATCCCAAATATACGCGAATTTCGATGAATTCTTGGGTGAAGCCAAAAAGCAAACAATCTTTATTGCAAAATCTACAAAACAACAGTTCTTGCTTACGAATTCTGAGGTGATAACCAGTATTTTGGGAATCTCAGGCCTCAAATTGCACTCCAGTAGCATCGAGCCTTCTAATTTCTTTGCGGCACAATCCTCGCTTGGGGGGCACAATTCTTGTTTGGGGGCACAAGCATTGATTTGGGGGGGGGGCGTGGCCCGAAATGCTCTCCTGTGGGGCCGGGACTGGTTCAGCACGAGGTCTTAATTATAAAATTTTTGTGAAAAAGATTATTTTTGGTTCAAGCCTTCCTTCTCTTTGCAAAATCCTGGTTGCGCTTCTGGTAGCATTCACAGCTGCAAATTGATTTTTCAAGCGAATATGGGTCGCAGACAAAACGAGCTAAGAAACGCTGCCAGCCTTATGTAATATGTTCAGAGTTGCCACAGAAACTGCAAAATCAAATTCGAGAACTTTTTTTGGTCATTTTTCAAGACTGTTTAAGGTTTTTTTTACAAGACTTAAAATTTAATTTTCACTTTTACTCTTTCATGCACCTACTTTTTTGTACTTGTGATTGACAAAAATTTTAAGTCAACGCATTTGCATTCCTAGAAGGTGACTACTATAGCCAGGTGCTAAGCTAGAACTTTGCAATGGGAGGGCTGTGCTTTGGGGTATGGGACGGAGCTCCAAAAGCCATTGGGGGTCTCGTGGCAAAGCCCCTCATCGCTTGAAAATTTTGCTATTTTTTTTCAATAAAAGTTAATTTTAGGCCTAGTTTGGCAAAGAACTGCTTTAAAAATAAGGCATAGAAATTAATGCAGCTAAAAGATGATTAAACTGGTCGCATAAATGGGCTTAATATATGTCGGTAATGGCTAGAGCTTGACGATATGACTTTTTCGGGCCGATACCAATGTTTGGAAACTTTTTGGCTGATACCGATAACCGATACATTAACTTTTTATCCCCAAAAATTTTGTCACCATATTTCAATTAACTTGAAACAAAAAGCTTCTCTAATTCTCTTCCAAAGAAAGACTACTACAAACACAATTCATGCTAAGCAAATAGAACGCAAGTGCGCTTGTTATTGGTCGAAAAAAAACAACAAATCAAATTAAATCAAATCTTTTATAATACTTGCTGTATTACGCCGAAGCGTGTAACGAGTTGGCGGGGCCCATCTCTGCGTCATTGCGCCCGTGCAACACAGCTTCTTTCGAAGAAATGTTGCAGTGGTGGCGAGCCTTTGGCAACACTGTGTCCAATTTGCCCGGCCCGAAATTTGAACCTCATACCTGTCGCTCCAGAGACGGATGTGTTACCGCTCGACCAACTGGCCAGTCAAAAAAAAACAAAAAACGCTAAGCCGATATTTTATCGGCTTGGCCCTGATATTGGCCGATACATATCTGCTGACTGATATATCCGTTGAGCTCTAGTGATGACTAATAGTAAAACTTCAGTCCCAGCTTTATTTCTAGCCAGTAAATCATGAAATTCTGTCATTTAAAAAAAAAACAGAGTTATTTGAGCGGCAGCGTGCAAACAAAGAAACGCTATCCTAGCCCTAACCCCAACCGTAAACTTAACTCAAGCGGCAACCCTAGCTCTAACCCTAACGTTAATCCTAACCCATAGGCGTAGCCAGGATTTTTGATGGGAAGGCCCAAACCAGAAATCACATAGGTGAACACCGAACAAACAAAGTCTTCACAGTTCAATTTAGGATTTTTGGTTGGGCGGGGGGGGCGAAATTTAGTTGGAGACCAATTTTGGATTGGAGGGTTGGGGAAGTTCAAACCTCAAGTTACAGAGTAGGGGCCAAACTTAAAAAACAACAAAAAAAGGTCTTTACGGGCTGAAAAGCTGAATTTTTTCCGAAAATCGGGTGAAGATCGAAAAAAAAGAAAAAAGTCTTTACGGGCCGAAGAGCCAAATTTGTCCCGAAAATAAGGTGAAGATTAACAAAAAAAAAGGTAATAATAAGTCTATTAAGATGTTTTTTGACGTTTGCAGGCCAGAGTGTTAATATTTTAATCGTTTTGCGTGCTTCTGGCCAAAAGGCTACCAGCTCGGAAGCCTAGGGAAGAGCCACCAGAACGGCGACTACTTAAAACAAGCAATGCGAAAAATTGTCTTCCCACAGGAAACGAACCTGCAGCCTTTGGATTACCGGTCCACTGCTCTACCACTTGAGCTAGAGAAGACGCCTCCTCGCATGCTCAATTTTGGCTATTTAAACCCAGCAACTTGCTTGTTGTATGATTGTAATAATAAGTCAATTAAGATGTTTTTTAGATGTTTTTTTGACGAGGAGGTGTCTTCTCTAGCTCAAGTGGTAGAGCAGTGGACCGGTAATCCAAAGGCTGCAGGTTCGAATGCTGTGGGAAGACAATTTTTCGCATTGCTTGTTTTAAGTAGTCGCCGTTCTGGTGGCTCTTCCCTAGGCTTCCGAGCTGGTAGCCTTTAGGCCAGAAGCACGCAAAACGATTAAAAAAAAGGTCTTCACGGTCTTCGGTCAAGATAAAAACCAGACTTAGAACGGGAACTGAAATTACTAGCGTTTTGGTGACAAATTTTTCATTGGTTGATAAGCGATTGGAGGGGGCCCGGGTCCCTTGTTCCCTCTCTGGCTACGCCTATGTCCTAAACCAAACCCAAAATCTAAACCCTAACACTAACGATAATAATTTAAAAAATAAAAGAGTGAATGAGCAAATGAGCGCCTACGCTTTCTCTCTTATTCTCAATAAGCAGAGCTTATTTTGCACGCTCGAGTGCAAATAGGCTCTTCCTTTCAAAAAACCAACAAGTATTAATCCAAATCGTCTGTATTTCATAACGCTAGATAAAGATAATTTGAGAGGAGGGGCTAAAAAAACGAGATTTGATAGGTAATTGGTAATTAACTGGATTAAATGCAGACTCGACTCCTCATAATTTTTTTCACAAAGCCTACCTTAAGCATTTTGCATCAAGCGATCGAATTGGTTGTTTACTTTCAGCTATTTTTAATTAGTTGTTATTGTTACTGGTTTTACTTTTGACCAAACTTAGCCCCCCTCCCCTAAATAATGTTTTAAAAGTGGCTTTAAATCACTTTAAGGTCCATTTTACTGCAAAAAAATGCCTCAAAAGTATAATGCGAAAAACGTCGTATTTTTCTTATTGTGGATTTTGGTCAACGAGTCAATGGGGGGCCTATAGCCGCAACGCTACAGCTACTAGCAGTAATACTGCTACTACAGTATTGCATTGCAACAAATTACTGTCCATGAATTCACTGGTCTAAAAATATTTAGTAATTTATACATACTGTATTGCAAAATGCAAATTTTGGCATTTTAACACAAATTCGATATCTACAAAAGCGGTTTAGATAACTAGGGCCGCTAAAGACATTAAAGCAAAATTTTTCTGGAGCCATATGTCATCAAGCGTATCCTAACGTTGGAATTGGGTGCTCGGAAATCAATTTAGGTAGACTTTATAAATCAAACTTTTGGTTTAGGTTAAATTTGCCAAAATTGTGTATGGTCAAAAATTCTGTTTCAAAAGCGACCAAACGTTTATTATTATCATTTTTTTTTTTCTTTATTTTTCTGAATATTTGAGCAGCAATCTAAATTTTATGCGCGGTTTTGTAAGTGCTTGAAACGATTTTTAGAATTCAATTTCTGTAAATAGTTGCAATATTATCACTACACAAATGCCTGATTTCACTTTTTTGCAAGAGCAATTTTTATAAGAAAACAAGTCTCTTTTTTTTAAATT